>OZ018330.1:96255636-96495636 GCA_963969495.1 Ceratothoa steindachneri
AAAGTTCTTTCTAAGAGTTCCTAAAAAAATAAATATAATCATCGAATGTTTTGGAATTAAAAAATCTAATTACAAATCGTGAAGTTAAGAAAATGCATTAAAATTAAGGTGTGGCTGTTTTTTTTTTGTTTTATTTTCGTATATAAAAGCAAATTTTAGATTAAAAAAAAAGCTTTTACGATTGTTTTATCCGTATATCAAAAGAATTCTCATAAATGTTTTTTCTTCCCTTTAGGCCTAAATAATAAGTATGGATATGAAATGAAATAATGCAACAAGAGTAAATTATTAAGAGACCTGGCAATGGCTTCGTCACTTCCCCCTAAGGGGGGAGCTTGCGCTTCGCTACTAAGATTAAAATTTAAAATCTAAAAAAAAGCATCCATGGTTAAATTTTTATAAATTTTATGAACTTTGCCAATTATAATAATTTTAAAAAGGAACTCTAAACTAAATTTTTCACCTTTCAAAATATCACGTTGCTAAAATATAGTTATAGAAGAAGATATATAAAAATATATTTTCTGAACTTCACCATTTGTAATTCTTTGGGTTTTAAAAAGTTCACAAAATTTCGATACTTATAGTTATTTCTGAACTTCACCATTTTTTTTTTATATTATAAAAGAATTATTAGAAATTACTTTGATAAAAAACATAAGTCATAACCAAACTAAGATGAAATTTTTATTCAAATACTCAAAAAAGTTACCTTCTTAAATTATAGAGTTAGTGATGTTGATGATGATGATGATATGTACTAGAAACCTTTTACATTTTTTTATACCAAAACCCCCTCGCTTAACCCAGATAGGCCGTAGGCCACAGGCGGAAGGCCTGTCTGTGAAGTGCAAGCTGTAAGGAGCGTCAAAACCACTCCTCTTGTTTTCATGATCACTAACTATAATTTAAGAAGGGGATTTTTATCAAAGTTATTTCTAATGGTGAAGTTCAGAAAATTTACTTTTATATATCTTCTATAACTCTATATTTTAGCAACGTGATATTTTTAAATGGGGCAAATTTAGATTAGATTTCCTTTTTAAAATTATTATAATTGGCGAAGTTCAGAAGATTTATAAACATTTAACCATGGCTGCTTTTTTTAGATTTTAAATTTTAATCTTAGTAGCGAAGCCATTGCCTGGTCTCCAAATAACTTACCCTTGGTGTATTTTTTTATATCCGTGCTTATTTTCTCGGCCAAATGGAAAGAAAAAACTTCTAGCGGAATTCTTTTGATAGATGGAAAAAAAACAAGCCATTGCTTGGTTCTTATTATAAAACAATAGAAAGGATTTTTGCTCTTAAGCTCAGAACTGCCAAAACTATAAAGTATAAAAATGACAAAATTATAGAGGAGAAAATAATGAGAAAACAAAATACTTTTAACGGATTAATGGATTAACTGTGTCCACTGCTAAAGTGTTCGGGACCCCAAAGAATTTATTTCAGCAAACACTACAAAAGTGTACATAGAAAAAAGACTTACACGGATAACGGGCAAGTAATATTTATTTCATGAATTTTGTTACCAATTAAATCCCTCAAACGTCCATCGTATTTTTTTATCAGCTTGCATCAGTCTTACTAGAAATTATGCCCTATTCCTCCTTACTTTACATACATAACTCTTTGTTTATCGGGGTTCTTTGGTGAATCCGCTCTTTTAATTCCATCCGCATATTTTCCATGTGGTTCAAATTTATGCTTTGTTATGGCCATTAAAAACAAGAATGATGGAATCTTCGGAGTCATTTCTTCACTCCACAGATCAAATGTTTTGTCTCATTGTCTTGTTCATAGTAAAACTGCCTAGACAACTTTAGTTTCCTTGCTGATGGTACAAGTTTTCTTTTAAAATAGCCAAATAATATTTTTTCCTGATTGTTCTATTAATTTTACCAAGTGCCATTAGCGACAAAGCAAACCACATAACTTGTTTTCTATGGGGGCTATGGTGTTTTTCGGAAGATTCGCTTCACCAGCTTTGCGGCAAACATGTCTTCAACAATTATGCCTAAGCTGCTCAATGATGTTTTCCTTTCGTCGGTCCATAATAATTTCTTCCAATGCTCCTTTAATTGGCTGCCCTTATGCCCATATGAGGTTTACAAAGATACGGCTTCTTTCTAGTCCGCTAACTGTGGAGATCATGTTAGTGTAGGGTTTTATTCACTGTCGTCTCTGAAACATTAACTCTAGCTGCAGCCCCAAACTTGGCATATTTCGTTCTTAGTGTTGTCTCGATAAATTTTAGCCTACATTAAATTGGTACGACTATCATGATGTGACAATTTGGGCGTTCTTCCATTTCTTGACACATTTTCACAGCTGCAGTGTGTCTATACTTGCGTATAATGCTCGGATATTTCTCCATACCTACTTCCGGTGTCTCAAAATGCGAAAACAAGCCTTTTTTTGTCTTGACTCTTCATTTCTTTTGTCGATTCTGAGATGAGTCAAAATTGAAGCTTGACAATCGTATGGCAAAAGACGCCTCATTTACACTAAATTCGATTTCGTAGCTTATTGTAGAAAGTTCAGGAAAATCGCCAAACTGGTAGAAAGCCTTGGAACGATTTATTGCCCATAGAGCTTAATTTCAACTAAGCGTTTGCAGAAATTGAACAGGTTTAAGTATATATTTTACGCTGCATGTGTTTATATGACCGTCCTACTTGGGATTCATATATATTTTTTAATTGTTGTAAATGGATATAAACACCGGTTGGGCCTCATGTCATGTCTTATAATGCAGAAACCGTTTTGCAAACACTGTGACGAGAATGCATTTATAGAGTAACCAAATTGGGCACCGATGTTAGATGTATTTAGAATTCTGATACAAAATGTACAAAACGTATAAATTAATACAAAGAGATCAGGAGAGTATGGATTTATGTAACTAGGGCATTTATGCATCGGGACAAAAATAGATTTATTTAACATATTCACTGAATACTAAAAAAATGAGATCAAACGGGATTAGGCACACTCAAGAACTATTTCAGTTGGCTATTATTAAGATATGGGCTTGATTTAGTCCTTATAAACCGATGTTTTCGTGCGTAATGTCTTTTTTCGACGTTTCTGGGGAAGTTTTAGGAGGCTTGGCAGCAACGCATCAGTGAAGCCTGTTTTGATTAAGCCGCCAGGACAAAAATAGGTTTATTCAACCAAATAGAATGAGAAAGAAAAATTAAGAGTGAGAGGAAGATAAATGGACAAACTGAAAGGGATGTTTGGTTTAAGAAAGGTAGATAGAGTAAGGAACGAATGGGAAGAGGAATTTATGGTGTGAAGAAGGGGGACCGAGGGTGCTATGAGGTGATTTGGTCATGTAGGATGAATGGAAGTAAATAGACTTGTGAAGAGAGTATTCGAAAGTCAGTGTTAATGTGTGAAGCGAGGTGGAAGAGCAAGTGGAGGATATTCTTTATGACAGGTTGACCCCGACTGGACAATATAGTATAGCACATAGCGCCCCATCGCTAAGAACTTGCAGTGTTTGGTAAGACCAATGATGAGGGCGAGTTGGCTTATTTAGGGATGTTGATTCGAGGCGATCCACTTTGACCGAGTTGTTGGAAAAAGGGGATCAAAAGAGAGGATGGGGAAAAACGGACCAAACGGGAATTTAAAAGCGTTATTCTTCCTATTTCAGTCATGAGTCTTTAGTCATCGAACAAAAGGTCATTTTTCTCCAATCTCAATCATGTCCCTTTAATAAGATCCTAAATATTCACTTGGCGCGCAAGCAATGCTCAGAATATTCACCGCTCGTCCCTTCTTTCAAAACTGCCCCTCGTAAAACCCGAGAAAGGCGGCAAATCAGCCGATCACCGCCATTAGAAGAAATACGCGTGATCTAAAAAAATAATATGCTTAGAATGTTTTCATGAAATGTTAATAAAGCCACATGACTCTCCCGATTCCCCCAATTTGACTAATGAATTCTGAGTCAAACACGTATTTTTTCCTTACACAGAATGGATAAATGACTAGAGATGAAAGACGAGAACCCATTCCTATTAGAACTCACCTTAATACTATAAATTGGAAATGACACCTATAAATAAAGAGTATAATAAGTATTTCATGACCTCAGCATTTGTTTTATCTTCGAATTTCTGCTAATGACAGTCTTATATAGGGAAACAAAATCATTGCTGCCCCCCCCCCCTCATTTTAGGATACACCTAGTGAGAATGGCTACAAAGAAACCAAATAATATTCTTGCTTGCTTCAGCAGTTTTCGTTCCCGTTGCCATTTCAGCTGACACGTTTGTTTAAAATGCCGCTGAGACAAAGATGTAACCATGGAAACTAAATCATCTATTTACAAGAGAAATGACGCACGAGGGGAAAGATGAAGAAAAGAATCTACCTCTGAAATCCCGGTGAGGGATGTCTAACGAGTGAAACCGAGGTTTGTCTCCAAAAGAGAAAATCAGCGAAACCAGAAAATGTCCGGCTGAAATAAAAGACTCATCGACAAAAAAGAGCGGGACAAACAAACGCATGCGAATGAAAAAGAAAGCCTTCGAAGGATTCCACGTCTTTTTTTTTCTCAGAGTAAATAGCAAAATTGCTATTTACACAAATTTATTTTTCTCTATATTGCAAAACACATTGTCTGTCTGTCTCCGTATCTCTCTATGTCTACCCCCTCATCCCTCCCACTCTTCTCCTCCCTCCTCCTCCCCTCTCACCTCTCTTTCCTTCTCCCTCCCTATCCTTCATTCCCTCTCCCCTCTCTCTCTCTCCCAGCCTTCCACCCCTCATCTTCCCCTTCCCCCTCCCCCCTTCCTTCTCCCCGGTCCCTCTCTATGCCCCCCTTCGCTCTCATAGTGATGGGGAATATCGTCAAATCAGAGTTCGTCGCCACCTGAAGACAGCAAGAATTAGGAATGACAAAGACTGCATAAAGGTGTGAGAGGGAGGTTTTTAAATGACATTGATGTGCACTGACCAAACTAAGAGAGAGAAGAGCCTGAGATGTTTGTCTGATATGAGGGAATGGTTAAAAGTAGGGTGTCTAATAGTGAAGTGAGTGACTGATGCTAAACTATTATTTCACGTGGAAATACTTAGGTAGCAGTATGGTTGTACGGTGGGATAGCATGATGCAGTGGTAAATCTTCGGATGCATATTAGATAGTAGTCGGGTTGTGTTAAGATAGATAGTTGATGAAATAAAGAGTGTAGTGGAGTAATGGTGGTGTCGTGAAATTGGTGAAGGAGAAATTATTGGTGGGAATCGAATGTTCAAGTGTTCAGCAGTTCAGTTGCTGATTGACGTCCTGGAGTTGGTTGGAAATACAGGAATTTTAATGAAGCTCACCTTCACTTCGTCTCTCCACTTCTCCAAATGTGTGTTGGTTGAGGGGTGAGGTTAGGGATCTAATGCGGCTTTCCCGACCTGCATGACTCCAGCGTCGGGGCAGGAAGAGAATATAAATCACTTGTCTGTCTATCTATCCGTTTCAACTTCTGTTGGTCTATCGACAGTTCTATTTGTTTGCACTTGTCTGCTAGGTCTTGCCCTCATCCTTCAGCCCCTTTTTAATGATAGAAAGAGGGGGCGCAGCTGCGTAGCTCTAAAATATCTCTCAATTTGGCCAAATCATTATCGTCGTAACTGCAAATCCTGGAGGCGCTCGGAAGAGAGCTCCCTACAATCAATGGGTCTGATATCTCCATGGAAACGAATGATATGCTATTTCCAACGAAATCTTTACAGTGCCATGCTCTTAAATATTGTTGAAGTGCCAACACGACAAAAATCTAGTCACATCCTGGCTCTATGAAGTACGACCTCCATGGCAAATGGTAAACGCCTGTCTACGTGCAGCCTCGAGGAGGAACCTGTCAAAGGAGATATATCAATAGAGCAAACAAGATAGACAGGTGTAGTGTCAATAGATAGAGGATCGCCAGCAAGGTTAACACAGAATTACCCCACCAGAAAGAAAAGAATACGTAAAAGAGAGCCGCAAATAGATGTAATGAAAAATAGAGATGGAAGAAACGGACGAAAACTCCTGGGGATTTGTGTAACAAGACCGATAAAAATTGGCCAAATGGACACAAATTTGAGGACTTTCCACAGAAGCCTTTAAGAAGCGGCTGTCATCCATGGATGATGAAAGGTCTCTTGTCGTGCTTTTCGCTCGCGTTGTGGTACACGTCGGCCCTCCGTATCAACGTCAGCCCCGCTGGTCAATACCCAGAATACAAATGACGACGTGTACCCCCTCCCCCTCCCCCGACCATCTCTCGGACTCTTGACGATTTGGCTGCATTTTTTCTTCGCCCACCATGTCACTACAAGCCCCCTCTGAGAGCGATGAGCAGCCTGGTGATGATGGTGATAATAATAATATCATCATCATCAGACGCATTTTAACAAGGGAAGGGGTAGCATGTATCAACGCGACTAACCCCTCCTCCATCTAGCCACATATCATTTTCACTTCAAGTTAATTCCTTTCGGTCAATGGAGTGTTATGGGTTGTATCATCTTTTCCACTCCGAGTTATTACCTGGCAAGAAACCACCCCTGGCACGCCCCCTAAAAAAAACCCACAATATCATTTCCAGTTCCTCTTCGGTCACCCATTTCTCTCTCACCCTGACATTCACTCTCGTATAATTTCTTCGAAGGTCAATTTCCATCCTTCTTCTTCCATGCCCAAACACCGCCTCGTTCTGACCCATTTTGACACTAAGAATCTCACAAAGTCTTCCTTTGTACTGCACTCTCGCTATATTTCCTTCTTTCCTACAATGACCCTACACCAACGTTGGCACCAACACACCAAACACACTGTTACCATTCAACCCATTGCCATTCGCTAAAGCTCTAATCGATCCAGAGACAGATTTGCCACTCAAAACCTTGTGGTTGCATTCTGTTTCATCTGTCCCACAATCATGCTCTAGACACTTAAAAAACATAGCATCCACACATCCAAACTACACCACCAAATACTTTTCTGCATTTCCTTTACCCCTTTACACATTCCCTTTCAAATGCTTCGACCAAAATGGCTACTACAACCGGGTCATCACCATGGCAACACAGATAGGACCCATCACCTACCAGCTTTCGTCCATTCACCCACAGTCAGGGCTGAGAGGTAGGTCTTGGGGAGAGGGCTGGTTTACCCCTCACACTTTACTCGGTGGGGGGAGGTGAGTTTTAACATGTCTGTATTCTGTCTACCCTTTTCTCATCCTACTTTCTATCATCTCTCTTTACTTTATCTCTCCTTCTATGCACTTGCAAAGAGGTCTCAGGGGATACCTGGAGTCGTGTGCACATCACCGGTCCTTTTGTCTCGTTGCGCTTAAAATTCGAGAAAAAAAATCACTTGCAACAATTTATAGTTTTTCATGCTCTCAAACAGTTTACCACTCAATCCATACATTCATCGCAATGCCATAATACTCGATCATACACTTTTTTTCAAGTGATAATAAATAATCCTATCCCCCGCCGCCTACCCGCTCTAAACACCCCTTGTTCATCTTCTATCAATCTCTGAGTTATCTTTCTTACACGACCAATCAGAACATGTTTCCATACACTTTACAACATTCAACAGTCTTATCCTCCTGTAATTCTTACATTCAAATTTCTCACTTTTACCCCTCCACAGCGGTACTTCCAAAGCATTCTCCCAGCCTTCAGGCAGTCGTCCACTCTAAAATGCCTAACAATACAATCACCAGACCAATTCTGTAACAATATTACCACCACTTTTTTTTATCTGACCCACTATATCACTTACTCCAGCTGCCTCCATATTTTTCAGACCTCCCACAAAACTAACAACCTTTTACATGTTTAGCTCTTACATACCTCGATAAAGCATCCAATTTAGACCTACGAAATGACTCATATTTACATTTGAATCATCTTTCATGCACACTTTATACACTACTAAGCAAAATAAGAGAACGATTTTCCTCTATTAAAATATTTTCAAAAATATGATGAGTAGGCAATGGAATGTCTATGATACGCAAAAGCATGCAATAAATATATATTTTTTAAATTTCATATGATACTATCCTATAAACAAGAAATTATAATAAATATACTAACAAAATAAAATATTGACACATGCAAAATAAGAGCATGATCATCCACAGAATTGCTTAGCAAGCAAATACACTAGCGACAAGATTTGACATCGATGAAACATAAAACAATTAATATAAGAAGTTGAAGCCTTTGTTTTTTTATTTCTTCGGCGCTACGACGACCACAGGACCTCACCAATTTTTTGCGAAATTCTGCCGTTATTTTGTTCCATTTTTGCTCAATTTTCGTCCATAAATCTGTCACAGTTGAAGGCTACTTTGTCTCTAACTTTTTCTCTAATGATCTTACAGAGGTTCTCAATTGGGTTCAGGTCCGGGCTCTGAGCAGGTCACTTCATTGCTTCGATATATTCTTTTTCGAAATAGTATTTTAATCGCTTTGAAGTATATCAGGGCACGTTGTCCTACATAAATACTGTTGGTTGGTTCAGAAATGCTCACAGTAAAGCTATAACAAATTGTTGTACGAGGTTTAAGTACTTATTCTCATTTAACGTTCCAATTATTCACACTAGCGGACTAACTCCTTTCGTCGCTGAAATTTATTCTCTCCGAATCTTCAACCCTCCAAACAAAATAAGGTTCAGTATATTCGAGTCTCGCTTTATTGTTCTTCTTACTGATGATTGGTTCGGTTGCTGAAAATCAAGATTTTAAACCAGATGCATTGAGACGACAGGACACTGTGAAATGACTCATTTCTTTGCCACTCTTGGTGTTAATTTTTCAAGAAATTTCTGCTGCAGTCTCGAAGGGATCCTTCATAGAGAAGCGCCTAATAACTGTGTCTTCTCGGATGGTGATTATACTAGATCGACCAACATCTGTAGGAGATTTATGGGTTTCCTTTTCATTGTATGCTCCTGAAAAATCGTTCTCTGATTTTGCACTTGTCAGTATTTTATTTTGTTAGTTTATTTAGTATAATTTAGTGAATATAAGACTGTATCATATGAAATCTTTATTAAATATATTGAATGCATGCCTCCTTGTACCATGAGAATTTCAATTACCTAGTCGTCATATTTTTGGAAATATTTTAACCAAGGAAAATATTTCTCTAATTTTGCTTGGTAGTGTACAAGCGGTCAAAGTACTCTTGCCATCTACTTTTGACCTTATCGCACATGGCTACACTTCATTCTCATCCTAAATATTCACACAATAATTCTTCTCTTGGCTCCTAACCCTTCTCACTCCCTAACTAAATAACTTCTGAAATCTTGGATCTAAATACTTCATTTTCTGTTTTCTTACTTTAGTTATTCACTTGTTTCAATATTCTATCAAAAATTCGTAGTAAGTTTCCCTTTTGCTAGCTACTGCATGCTTTACTTCGTGATTCCACCATTTCGCGTTTTTTCTTTACTTTCCAGTTCTGGCTTACCAACATACAAACCTTTCAATACCCACTTTCCATTCTTTATATTTGTTCTTCATATGCTCTATCTCAAATTTCCCACTTACCTCCTCTCTCCTACCACCAGGATTATCACACACACTTCGACCTTTCTCACGTCTTCTTATCCATAGACCAATCAATTTAACCTTACAGACGACCACCATCTAGTCAGATAGCCCCATATAACTCACATATAACTCATCCTGCAGCATATTCCTTCTTTGTTAAACGCAGATCATTCATACTCTGAATTTCTCCCTCTCTCTTTTGTCCAACTCATGTTTATTTATTCCATTCTTGTGCTGAAAGAACGTGTTTGTCACAAACTAATTTCTTCCAGCACAGAAACCTACCCTTCTCTTCATTTATATTCTCTTTGTGTGTAAGAAAGATTCTAGTTATCTCATCTATCGGAGAGATGCGAGGGGTTTCTTAAATTTGAAAACCCTCACGGGAATGGCCGTACGCTTCGCGGAGGCAGAACGCCAGGCGCTGTTGGCCGAACAAGGGGCTGTCACCTTCAAGGATTTATCGGGAGAGATTATGCTCGCTATACGAGTCTTTTCCTACCTCCGTCTCGAAATCTATGATGGAGGCGGGGGCCTCTATTGCAGAGGCCCGCGTCTCAAAGTCGCTCGGTCCAGCTTCGGGTGTGGGCGCGTGTGCCGAAGCTACTTTGGCGCCGTCCTACTTTCGTGGGACAGATTTAGGAATCACCGAAGACAGTTAGTTTCTCGACGGCTTTCCAAGTTTTGCCTCATGTGAGACTGACGACTCGGTGGAAGTACGCGGCCGTTTCGATTTATGGAATATGGTCACACGGGGGAGGGCGTCAGCTAAGAATGAGCCATGGGAAAGAGGGTGCCATTTTAGAATTGAAGCATAAGAAGTCCTAGGTAGCGCTAGAAGCGCCACGACCAAGTCCTTAGTTTCGTGAAAAGATTGATGATCCGCAGCCTGACCAACCAGGATTCTTTTTTCCCGAAGATCCGCACCACATGCATCAATGAAGCAGGGTGCGGCTCTCCGTATTTGACACACTTGACTATACACAATAGGGTTTATTATGTACGGCCTTGGAGCACTTACACAGACTTTGGGTCAATCCGACTTTGCACATCCACAGGATCAAGTTATCTGGTCGAAGAGTTCGCAGTAGTAGCACCTCCGTAGCAGTGGCACGAATGCCTTTACTCGATAGCGATACTAATCGGCACGCACACACTCAGTGATCCTGTAAAGATTGAATGTGACGGAGTGTTGGGGTGGGTCTCTAGGCCTCCATAATCTTTTCATCCCACGCTCGACCTTGACTGTTCCTTGGTCAGACAGCTCTTGAGCGAGGTCTTCTAAGGAGAACTCTACGAGTTTCCTCGTATAAATGACCAGTTTAAAAAAATCCTGGTAGAGGGTGCCGTCACAGTCACCGACGAGCTATTAAATGGCCGCCTCAGAAGGGTCTGTCGCATTTGCTAGTCCGAGATATGAGTCGCTTTCGGCTCTCTCCCAGTTAGTTTAGCCACTGCCACCCTCTAATGCAACAGATTGCCTTTGGCCAACATGCTGCCACCAGTGCATTGGATAACTAGGAAGCGTGTGAAGTTAGCGGCCTCAAAAACGCCAGGTAGTCTCTCAATGAGGCGTCCCGACGTTGAGGCTCCGTCACCCTACTTGTAACTTTATTCTTTCCCTCGCCTATTCGAGCGAAGGCGCCTCGTGGCCGTACTTATCAGTCTGGCCTGGTCGAGGGCCAAAACGGCAGGGGAACCGTCCATCTCCGGAGCCCCCGCGGAGGGACTCTTGTTTTTCTTCTTCGAAGATGAGCGCGGGGAGTGAATCCGTTTCTCTCCACCTCCAGAAGGGGCCACACGACCGGAAACGGTTCTGGGCAAGATACTTCTCCGAAGTGGGGAAAATCTTGGCTGTCAAGCGTGCAGCAGTCGTGGGAGGAGCTGACTCTCTTCTTGTGAGTATTCGGGTGAGGGGAGAGGGGCAAGCCACCGGTAAAGGAAGATTTAGAGCGGGGTGAGGGGGGTTGGGTTCGGATTCAGTGTCTGTTACCGAGCTAGAGTTTGTCTTGATTGATGACCCTGCCTTCTTGGGCGTGGGTGTTTCCGGAATTATCTCCACCTCAGGAGGGGCCTACAATAGCCCATTTATCCCAAAGTATCAAGAAAGAGAGAGAGAGAGAGAGAGAGAGAAATATATATATATATATATATATATATATATATATATATATATATATATATATATATATATATATATAGAGAGAGAGAGAGAGAGAGAGAGAGAGAGAGAGAGAAAGAGAATAGGAGAGTCTCAGATGGTATGAGAGTGAGAGAGAGTTTGAGAGTATGGGAGAAAGTGTGTTTGAGAGAGAGCGTGCGATAGAGTTTCACAGATAATATATGTGAGATAAAGATTTTATGTGAACGGCTGTGAGAGAGTAAATCTATGAGTTATGTGATAGTGTGTTTGAGATAGTGTGTATGTTAGAAACTGTACGTGTGAAAGACTGTATGTGGGAGAGAAAGAGAAAAAAGGAGAAATAGAGCTTTTTTGTACACCACGGCAGTTGAACATATCACTGTGAGTCGAATCTTGGTTGGAAATCACAGCCTCAAGAAGATAAAGTTTGCATGTAGACGAAATGGCATTTTGCGTCGCTTAGTTTCCACCCCGTAAAGTTTCAGCAGCGAAAGTAGATCGCTATCAGCCTTGAAGGAGGTTGTATTGGTTTGGACCTTCTGGTCACCAGAAAGGAGTTGATTTTGACGACGATAAAATTTAGGTTTCAATTCTCTTCTCTCTTCTCACAATAGTATGGCCGGCCTCCGGCATGAAAAGAACTCCTCCCTTCATTAAGCAGGGACGAATGTAGCCGATGTGGAACCCTTCATAGGTAAGGAGCGGGAATTCGTACATGCAAATTGGAATAGTCTAATGATGTTGCAAGAATCCCTGGGGATGACTTTGAGTTTGCTCTTTGTCTGTCTTGCCCCCCAAACCGCAGGAGGGTAAAGCTTCAATTTCATGATCAAAATGGCCCTTAAGGGTTGGCGAAAGATAGCGGTTTGAAGTAATAAGTGACCCCGTATCGTGCCAAGATCCCCTTTGAGTGATAATAAGTTTGGTTTCAGTCTGCTTTCCTCCAAACTACAGGACGATGATTTTTCCTTCAAAGGGCGAACCCATCATCCAGAGAGCGTAGATGCACGTCTAGGAGGATAAAATGTACTTCTGTACTGACGCTTTATGAGCCGTGTGGTTATGTTGCAGACCCAGGACGTATCCTCATGACGTCTGGTGATACGATTGGGAGTTGCCAGAAGAAATGGGGAATATAGGATAGTACCCAGTTGTTTTCCTAGGCTCTAGAGCGACCTTCGTTAGGCATACGATAATGACGTTGATATTGCCACTTTTGGTGAGTATCTCGGCTAGCTGTGACATGAACAGCCGACTCGTCGTCACAGATGCGAGTTTATCCCAGCATTATCGAGGGTGAACTTTCAATTTTGAGCGGCCACCGCGGCTCCTAGAGGTAAACAAGGGCAGGAAGATCCTGTCGACATATAGTTACCACATTCTGATTTATCTTTGGACATACAATAATGTGGTAAAATCTTGTAAGTAAACATTTATGGTGCGTTCTAATTATGGATTGTGTCAGAGATTACAGCGAAATTCCAACTTTAGAGCTAGTCGTTACTGAAGTTGACTCGATATTCCATAAGATAAAATAAAACATGCTTATTTTGCTCGTCCAAATTATGTCCCCCTCGCGACCTTAGAGAATTAAAGTAAAAAATTGTTATTCCTCTAACCAAAATATTCAATAAATCTTCAATGATTTTAAATTAGCCAACGTAGCACATACAGAGAAAGGACCTAACTATGAGTAGAGGAACTTTAGGTACATTACCTTTGGAGGAAATTTATGAGTTATCTTTATTGACGACTTTAAATTCTCTAAACACTACGTCAAAAGACGAGAAAATTCAAATCCAATGATTGGTCTAATTGCCTGTAACTATGATTATAAATCCAAGGAGGCCTTTTTTTGCTTTATAAATCACTGCATTGCTCACAATTGGAGTACGCCGTGGGCCTTTGGTCGCCTATCCTTCGAAAAGATATAACTTTCGAAGGAGTTCAACGACTTGCGACAAACCCGTTCCCGACTAAGAAAAACACACAGGTTACTGGACAACTTGATCCGGACTTAGCTATTGAGCTTTCAGTGGAACGTTTGTAGACACCTAATTCACACATACTAATCTAACAACCCTAAAAGGAACTGTTTCACCCCCCTCCTGGTGGCATGCTACAAACAGCGTGACCGAACAAGTTGTCGAACCCCTTTGCGTACTGCGATGACGAAAGTGAAGGTTAAAATAACCAATTCACCATTTCTTTTAAGGGCTGTTAATTTGGTGTGGGTGAGGAGCTTCCCACAGGGGAGTACAATTATGCAGCATGAATGGGGTTAATCAGTACTATATTAACCGCATGTCATCGCTGCGTATATTAAATCATAGACGATTTCTATCAAATATCGCGGAATTGTTTTCACTTATAAAATAGAGATTATCTGGAATGCCCTCTCCGAAATGTGGCTCAATGGACTTTGTTAAATTGCCTCTAAAATTAATTAGATAAAAATTATGTGAAGATATCATTCAATTTCATATAATTACAGAATAAAACATTCGTCAGTGGTGAGAAATAGAGACCGATTTGTGCATGAGACCAAAAATAAAATGAGGCCAGCGATGAATCATGTTTTTCTTATTCCGTTCCCCTTTCTATGACGAATTTCGCTTTTTACCACTAACGCGTAGGTTGTCGATCGATAAGAAAGCTTTTCTAAACTTTCCTATGTTGTGTGTAATAACAATCTACATGAATTTCTTATACATATACGTGTGTAGGTGTAATTGAAGACCAAATCTTAGAATAAATTGTCACTCAGTATACAGATGCGATAGTAGTACAAATTTAAATGCCTTCATGAGTGGGCACCGTCTGGAGTTGAGAGTAGTTATCCTCTTCAGATTTCGAAGCGCCCTTAGTAGTGCCCTCTTATGTATAGTCGAGTTATGTTCATTACGTACATTTTTCCCTTGTCTAACTTCATATTTTTACGAATCTCTTACAAAACCTTCTGGAGGTGATCCCTCCCCACCCGTTGGTTTTCATCTTTATTTTAATAAATATTAATCTATGTATTTGTTATCAATTCTGAAATTAAATTCTCCTCTGGGGAAGGTGTAATATTTATCATCGTATTGAAGGTGAGGGAGGGAGGGAGGGTCAAGAGCTTTGTATAATGGCACAAAGAATAAAAAATGAAAAAAAAACAAGAAAAGTATAAAAAAAGAAGAAAACTATGAAAAAAGAGAAGAGGAAGTAGAAGAACAACGTCTATCTAGCCCACTCGAAGTTTAACCCTTGTAGAATCAAAAAACCCTACCAGATTAAACTATCAAAGAAGAAATAAATGGTAGGCCCTTATAGACAAGCCTATCGATGATAATTATCTAAGCGTGCATTCTATTTTAATATTTAAATGCGTATTTTCCTAATCAGTGTCAACCTATTTTTTAATTATTGCAATGCAACGCTTTTTTCGCTTACAAAATCCATGAATCAGAGAATTGGAAAAGAAGGCCTAAAAGAAGGATGACATAGGGTATATTTAAGTTATAGAATTTTCTCCTATATTCTCCAGCTTGCTATGAGCCGCTATTCCCCTGTTTTGGCTCAAATCTCGTTGTTATATAACTTGTGTGACAAGCTTATAAATATATTAAGCAAGGCGAGTGTCCTCACTACCTTGCAACTTAACGAACTCGTTTCGTTCGTACCTCAGTCCACTCGGGAACAATATGATAGGGGTCGCGTGACGGGAGGAGCCCACGTTTGCAGCTCAAATTGGCGCCTTGTTCCCCCCCCCAACCCCTCGTAACTCTCGATGGGGACCCCGTCGCCTTCCTTTCCCCTCTTCCTTAGGCTGGCGAGAGCGCTATATCGACCTAGCCGGCTCCTCTCTCTCTCTCTCTCTTAAAGGAAGAATGACGGGCCACTGAATGAGGCAAGCGGTGCTGCCGGTGAACACGCAATCGAGGAGAGGCTCTTTCAAAGTGCCGCAGGAGATGATAAAGACTTCGAGGCAAACTAAATCTAATCAGAAATACTCCCATGCCCCATCTCCCAACGCCGTCACTATTGAGATTTTCAAATTCGAATAGATCCCCCACCCCCCTCATCTTGGGGGATCGCGGTACCGAAGTTTGGCTTACGAGAAGCAGAGAACCAGGTGTAATTCAACGAGGAAGCGTTGAACCTCTTCTTCCGAACTATATTTAATAATAATAACTAATTAACAAAGAGGCGAGAGAAATATAGAAGAATAGAAGGAAGGAAGGAAATATTGCAATAAAAAAAAACAAAGAAAAGAAGGCAGATATAAAAAAATAAAATAAATAAATTAAAAGAAAGAAAAAATAGTAAGAAGGGAATGAAAAGAAAAACAAAAAGAAGGAAAATAAGAAATTAAAAACAAAATAAATATTTAAACGAGAACTGAAGAAAGACATCAAAAGTAAAATAAAGAAAAAAGAAAGGAAAGAAAGAAATTAAATGAAAGGAAAAGAGAGCAAAAAGAAGCAAACAGGGAATGAAATTAAAGGAAAAAAACAACTAGGGAAGAGAGAAAAGGTTGCTAAGGGAATTAAAATAAACAGAGGAAAGTAAAAAAAATAGAAAGAAAGAAAGATCAGATAAAGAGATGAAATGTAAGTGCAGAAAAATTACGAATGTTTTGTAACAACCTATTTGCAAATAAAGGAAAATGTACAAATGTTTTTTAACAACCTATTTGTAAATTCAGAATAGTACAAATGGCTTGTAATAACCTATTTGTAAATACATAAAAAGTACAAACGTTTTGTAACTATATTTGCGAATACAGAAAAAGTAAAAATGTTTTCTAACACCTTATTTGTAAATACAGAGAAGTACAAATGGTTTGTGACAACCTATTTGCAAATTCATAAAAAGTACAAATGTTTTGTAATAACCTATTTGCAAATACAGAACAGTAGAAATGTTTTGAGACAATCTATTTGCAAATATGTACATAAAAGTACAAATATTTTGTAACAACTTATTTAAGAATATAGGAAAGTACAATTGTTTTCTAACAGCCTATTTGCAAATACATAAAAAAAGTACAAATGTTTTGCAATAACCTATTTGAAAATACAGAAAAATTCGAATGTTTTGTAACTACGTATTTAGAAATACGAGTACAGTTGTAACGGATCTTTCGCCCCAAACCTTTTGAAACAGACAACATTGATTTTTTTTTTTATTATAGAAGTTATTTCTCAAAGTCCAAACTTAAATTTTTATAATAGAAGACACCAGGTTGATATTTCTGAGAAACTAAATTTATGCGCAATCATAAGGAAGAGATTAAAATATGGAAACAGAACTTTGGTATATATAAATTATTATATGGCAAGTAGTAAACCAACTAAAGGTCGATCTTGAGTTTTCATGTTCGTATAAGCGATGTTGTGTCATCGTAAGATCGTACTAATTATTTAATTAAGCAAATCTATTTTCATCCAAGGTCATATCTATAATATATACTTATATTTGCTTCGTGTGTGCTAAATTGACATAATCTTTCCCCCTCTACTGACATTTTTTTTTCAGGAGTTAGAAATCGAAAAACCAAGGCCCTCTCAGTCTTGGAGTCAATAAGACAAAACCCAGAGGCTATGAAAATAGAATAGGAATATTAGTATATAAGTGAGAGGGATGAGAAAAATAAAGGGAAATGAACTAAACTATAGAGAAGAAAAAGAGGAAGATAATAGCAAATTTATGACGAGACTTCCTACTTCACCCATTCTACAATTTGGATAATCTTATACTACCTTCCCTCCTGATTCTAAGGAAAGAGAAATGGAGAGAAAACAAGAAAAACTCGTGAAAGAAATACTAAACCAGAACTTGTGCATAAACCGAAACTTCTGATTCATCCCGCAAATATTACATGTCCGTAAAAAACGTACCCTTTAGGTCAGTTGTGAATAATTATTCGAATACGAGTATCCTTTTTTAAATCTAGTTCAGAACCAGTTTTTTTTTGTCTTGTTTTAATGACGAATGTGATCATATGACACTTTTACAGTGGAAAATTTAATTAAATACAAGACTTTAATTCAGTTCACTAATGTTTTACGGTAGTTCCAGTGGCGTAGCTGTTTGGGGGGGAAGGGCACAAATTTGAAAGTTACCTCTGGCCCACATTGGAGGGGGCCCAAACGAGTGTGCCATCCCTTTTTTGAATGACAAAAACAGTTAATAAAACGGTTAAATATAGAGACCCATAGAAATATAGACAAATATTAGCTCAAGCATTAGTTAAGCAAAGGAAAAGAAGTTACTTAAAAGTGAATTTTTTGTGATGCAGTTGCTACAGGCTTTGTTTTATAATCAGTCTAAATTAGGAGTTTCCAATATAAATCAATATAAATTTTGATTGGTATATTGGATAAATGTAATATCTTGGTTTCACATGTTGTGGTTTATTTCTTGTCATCATACATAAATATTCTGTATTAAAGCGTCTTAATAATTACTTTTATTGTTGCTGTATCAAACTGATGGAATGTATTAATATGACTTTCGACTAGTAAATTTCTTCAATGTGTAATATGTCGGTTCCACATTTTGTAGTTTATTTTTATAATCCTACATAAGTATTCCCTATTAAAGTGTCTTACTTATTTTTATTGTTTTATTTGTACACTATCAGACATACGAGTGCACAAAATATTGCAGGAGGAGTTGTTTTCATGTCATTCATGATATCAAACATTTGTATGTTGGGGGCCCCCAAATCCGTAGCTACGCCACTGGGTCGTTCTAAAAGGTGGAAAATTCATAGGGTTCATTTCCAGTTGAAAATCCTCTATCCTTCTTTTTTTTCTACCTGTGATCACTGACGTCATCACACCAGAGGGCGCATTGATCTTGACCGTTTTGTGCTCCTTTGAGTCCGTACAGAAGAGGTTCTCGCAACGGAGTTATGTGTGGACATCGTCTTTACCAATTGCTACCATTCATAGGATTAAATGTATTGAGGAGTACTTACAAAAACAAACGAACGCATAAACGTTTTCGGTGCATGAAAATATATGTAGTTCAGCAAAGCGGGCCTAGAATTTTTCAATTAAATATTTGAATTACTCGTATGTCAATGGTATTTAATTTGATAATGGCACAAAACATTGATAAAAACGTGCATAGCAATACTGGAGAAATATGGACGATACAGGATTCCATCACATATTAATACCAGAATTCTTTCCTCTCTGTCACCTCGACTATTTCGTTTATTTCATTAGTACTCCGAAGGCTGTTGGAACCTCTCTTCATTAGCTGCCAGGAGCACTAAAGCCCCAGTGAAGAAAAAGTGAAATAATATGAAGATTTGTCCTTAAGAATTGACAAACTCCCTTCATCATTTCTTCTTCGGTCTGTCTTCTCCTCTCATTCTTTATCATTCGAACATCAAATGGCTCCTACGTTCTTTTGGCGACCATTGCGCTTGTTGGCAAGCCACACCTCGCTTTTTATTAAGCTACATTAACGCCATTTTTCGATTACTGGCGTCAAATAAATGACGTCACAAAACTTTTTCGTCACCATAGGGACGGAAAAATATTCAAGGATTTAATGTAAAGGCTTTGATGTGAAAACTTTGAAGTCGCGAAATTAAGACAACTCTGAAAAATCTAATCTTAATGTTTGTTTAATGAATGTGACCTGAGCTAACCATATAAAGGATGAATATTCACCTTCTAATTTAATTTCGATTGAAAATGACACCTATCTTTGCGTTCTGGTATTGTCATTTTCTCACTTTCAAAAATTTAATCTGACTTTCGTATAGCGACTATAGCCTCTCAAATTACTTGCACTACAGACAGTCAGTTTTTCAATGTTGAGAATAAATTTGATAATTGAATCAAATTTGAGTAAATATTACAATGAAAAGTGTAATTCACCATCCAATTCGCAACGCTTCATGAAACGAAGGATTTCAACCAATTAGAACAATTTGATTGAAGAGCCAGGACCAATGCAGGCTGGTTCAAAATAACTTCGTGATTTAAAAATCGAATAACATATATGTATGTTTACTAGTCATATATATATATATATATATATAAAGATGATGCATTTTTGTTTGATTATATTTATTTTTCCGTTTAAGCGCATGAACTTCGTTATATTATAATGACTAAAATACGGGCATTACCAAATTATAATACTTAACTAAATACTAAAACTTTAAGCATGAAAATTTAATTGAAATCAAACTTGTTTTATGACGAGTTGAAATGCAAAAAAGTTGTAATTCATTTCAATTTCTTTAGACAGGATCCCACAGAAAGGGCAGAGTGCTCAAAGGGTGTATTTTCCTGCCTAAAGCACGACTTCTGGTCAACCTATATGTAGTTTTTATGGTTACTGAAATTAGCTAAAATTGTTTAATATATGTAAGAGTATACCGCTACGAGTATTTGGTTTGAATGGCTAGGAAAAATGGCTTGAATAATAACTTAATGTATAAACTATACGTAGGCTCTGTGTTATCTTTGGCTACTCAAATTCGCTTGATTTTTCAATACATATAAAACACCTTTCTTAGATTTATATATTTAAAATATTCAATCAAACTTTGGAGAATTTATCCTATTATTCATAAATATGTATGATAATAATGCGTATTTTGCTAATATGTTTGAAAAATTTGTTAATATGTTTAAATTACTTAGTATTTCACTAAATATGTAATTAATAAAATGTTATGTTTTCTAAAATCAGAATTTAACCAATATGTTCCAGCTTAAATTTACAACTATTATGTATTCAATATCGTTCTAAATAAGAAATAGGACTAAATATAAAGAACTTACAGACGCACAGAGAGCAAAAATTCAACTTTTCCATAGTCAAGGGTTGCAAGTAGGAATTGTTAAAACATACATCTACTGAACTTGCTTGGGAGTTCAATGGAGCTTTAAGTTCAAAAATATCGCCCAGAACAGTCAGGAGACTTAAAGTTTAAGGGCTAAAAAGATGCAATGCGAGATTAAAGCGATGGAGATCTAAGGACAACAGAAAAAAACCCCGTCTTTAGTGGGTCAAAGATCACAAAATATGGATACAAGAACAATGCTCTAAAGATATCTAGTCGGATAAAAGTAATTATCAGGTATGCAAGAAAGACTATTGTATTGTTGTTTTACACGCAATTTAAGTAAGTCCCCAAAATATATCTTAGAAGAAAATTATTAAAAAAACCATTTTTTTGTAACAATTTGGCATATTTTCAGTACTTCTGGGGCGGAGTTTTGTAAGAAGAAGAAGAGTCGGAGAGGCATTTCACTCTGCTTGTGTAGTACCAACTCTAAAGCATGAAGGTGGTTCTATCATCGTTTGGGCTTACATTTTTTTTACCAGGGCCGCTAGAGACTTTATTATGCCAAGGAAAAATAAACTTCACTACTTATACCACGATTTTGTCATAGTTTTAGAGCTATCTATCTAGAAATTGTATCCCAAAACACCAAAAAATGCAGTTATATTTCAGCAGGGAAACACCCCATGACAAACATCCAACCACACTAAGAATTTGTTTGAAAAAAAGGGGATCACCCCTATGGCGTCATCGCCACAAAGTCAACACTTAACTCTGATATAACACTTGTGGGGAGTATTTAGAAAAACAATAAGGAGTACAACAAGTACAAATAAAACAGAACTGTATGAAAGATTGCTGAGTGGGAAAAGAGAGCCTCAGACACTTGTGAAAATTTGCTGAAATCCTTGCCACGAAGAATTATGGTCCTAATTAAAGCAAAAGGGGGTTCAACTAAGTAGTAAAATAATTACGGTTCCCCCGAAAAAAAATGACGCATTTAAAAAAAATTCATATCTCAGTAACTTCCTTCCTATTCATGACAATTTTCATATGCAAGATACTTCCAACCTTCCTTTTTCGAATGCAAAAAAAAGAATTTAGATTCCTTTTTATAGTTTTCTTGCACTTCACAAAAGTAAAAACATGGGTAAAAATAACGAATAGCGAGTGTAAAAAAATTATCAGAAATTTAATTTACCTACAGTAAATGATTGATTGGACCACAACTTTGATGAATCACTAATCTGAATTTTTTTTTCCACACACACAAATTTTTTATTACTTCTTTAATGCCAATTTCTTGCCAAGATTCACGTATTTTGCTTTTTTATTCTGGTTCCGTGAATTTTTCTCTCTGACCTCGGTAAACCTTTTCTTTTAGTAATTCTCAAATTGAGTTTTCCATGGGGTTACAATCTGGACTTTGCGGTGGCCACTCATTTTTGTTATTAATCTGGGCGTATTGTTAATTACAAATGATTGTGTGGCGTAGCTTGTATGCGAAGGTGCTCCAAAAGAGGACTGGCTCCTGGTGCCCTCAGGCCGACCAGCGATTCTCATACTTTATGTAGATTTTATTATCCGGTCGGGGATCCTCCTGGATAAAAGAAGGATTGGCGTCGATTAACTAACTAACTAACAATCATGTAACAACTTTGTCTTCAGGAGTTCTCTCTAATTAGCAGAATTGACTTTTGTCCTTTCAGTATCAATAAAATGAATATCTGTTTTGCCATTACAAGAGGCCCCTGCATATATCATAACCTTTTTAGAAAATCTTGAATTTTCATGATACAATCTGTTTATCGAAATGTCACACATTTTACCACACCCGTAGACAAAATCATTTTGGCGATTTCGCGGAATTTCTTAAGTGAAATCTTTTTCATCCGTGAAGACAATAAATATTTTTAACATCAGCAAGAGAGAAGTTATCAAGTAACTGTCTGCTTCTTATTTTTCTTTTATCGTTAACAGTACCCCTTTTTCTAGAAGATACTATTCTTTTGAATGCGTTTGGCCTTTTTGTCTTAATTATTCATTGTACAGATCTCCTGTCAATATTCAAGTTTATAGCAATTGTTCTTTGTGATAAATGACTTCCTGGTTTATTTTCTTGATAGCAGATGTTATCGTTAATGTTATTCACATTTCCCGGTTCTGAAGCTGTTTTAGGTCTACCGCTGCCTGGTTTTATGTTAGCGCTTCCCGTTTCGCGAATCTTTTAAAGAGTTTTTCCACATTTTTCCAGGAAATTCTCGCAATACTCTTCCAGTCTTCCACCCCTTTTCACAGTAACAAGCTTTAATGAGAATGAAATGTTCTTCTGACAACGTCATTAGGGGTACTAAAGAACTGTAAATAAAGATATCCATAATATGACATATTCATTCGTGTAGGCTTTTGTAAAAACGTGAAAATTGCTGTATGATATTGCACAATAAAATAATATTTTATCTCGATATTCGTTTTTTTTATCCAGGTTGATATTTTTGTGAAGTGCAAAACAACTATAAAAGGCAAAGATTGAAAGTATCTTGAAAATGAAAAGTGTCATGAATAGGAAGGAGGTTAGTGAGATACTATTTTTTTTTTAATGCATTTAATATATATATATATATATATATATATATATATATATATATATATATATATATATATATAATCGAAGCGGATATTAATAAACACTCCTCTATACGAGAACATTCACTACAACTTAACCACCCGCTTCACCCTGATTCCTTTAGTATACTCTCTTCTGCCTCCTCTTCTCTAAGTTTAAAAATTCTTGAATCTCTTTACATCAAACAAATTAACCCGGAACTCAATGATTATTCATCATCCCTTAAATTTATATATATATATATATATATATATATATATATATATATATATATATATATATATATATATATATATATATATATATATATATAAATATATATATATTTATATATATATATATATATATATATATATATATATATATATATATATATATATATATATATATATATATATATATATATACTGAATTGATTTATGAGAATTGTCTAATTACTTGACAATTGTTTCAGCTGCGTTTTTTTAGTCACGGGCAACTCTTCATCTCACTATGTCGGTCGGTCCACGTTTTTTTTTCGCTGTTGTTTTTGTAATGACATTGTAACTATTGGGTTGATTCTAAAAAAAATTGAAACCCTAATGTTGTTTTACATTCTCTTTCGAATCATCACCTACACCACCACCACCTATAACACTCACACCACCACTTATACAACCCCCACCTACACCAACACCGCCTCCACCACCTACACCATCTACACCACCACTTCCACCTACACCATAACCACCTACACCACGTACACACTTATACTAGCCCAACCTACTCCACTACCACT
This sequence comes from Ceratothoa steindachneri, assembly GCA_963969495.1. Lineage (NCBI taxonomy): Eukaryota > Metazoa > Arthropoda > Malacostraca > Isopoda > Cymothoidae > Ceratothoa > Ceratothoa steindachneri. Next base: position 96,279,572 of record OZ018330.1, read on the forward strand.
TACAAAACATCACTTTCACCACCTACGCCACCTATACCACCACAACCACCTACACCACCAGCTATTACACCACCATCACCTACACAACCACGACCTACACTACCACGACCTACACCACGACCTACACCACCAACTACACGACCACCTACACTACCAACTACACCACTTGCAAACACCACCTACACAACACCACCTATGCCACTACTACCTACACCACCACTGCCTACAGCATCACATTCTACCACATCACCATCTACACCACCAAAACCCACATCACCACAATATACACCACCTATGCCACTACTACCTACACCACCACTACCTACAGCACCACATTCTACCAATCACCATCTACACCACCAAAACCGACATCACCACAATATACACCACCTACACCACCAAAACTTACAGCACTACTAACTAGACCACTAAAACCTACACAACCACGACCTACACTGTCACCACCTACACCACCACAGCCTACACAACCACCACATACACCACCAAAACCTACACAACCACGACCTACACTATCATTACCTACACAACTAACACTACCTACACCACCATCAGATATACCACCACCACCTACAACACCACTGCCACTTACACCACCAACAACACCTACATAAATACCCCATACACCACCACCGCCTACACCACCACCGCTTACACCACCACCACCTACACCAATACCACCTACACCACCACCAACTACATCACCTAGAATACCACCTACACCTACACCGCCTGCACAATCACCACCTAAAACACCATCACCAACTACACCACCACCAGCTATACCACCACCATCTAAAATGCCACCACCACTACCACCTACACCAACATCACCTATAAAGCCACCACCTTTACCACCAGTACCTTCCTCACAAGCACCTACACCACCACCACCACCTACATTACCTATATCATCAGTACATACACCACCACCAGCTACACCACTTACACCACCATCTACGCCACCACAACCTGCACCACCACCACCACTTACACCATATATCCCACTACCACCTACAACGCTCCCACATAAACCACTATCTCCTACACCACCATCTCCTAAAACACCTACACTACTACCACCACCTACACCACTCACACACCTACACCAACATAACCTACACTACTACCACCACTCACACACCTACACCAACATAACCTAAACCACTACCACCTACACCTACACCACCACCACCTACACCGCCACCACCTGCACCGCTACCACCTGCACCGCCACCACCACCACCTATAAAACCACCAACACCACTTACATAACCTACATCATCAGCACTTACACCACCACCATCTACACCACTTACAACTACACCTACACCACCACCACCTACAACACAACCACCACAATCAACTACAACACCTATATCACCACCTACAACACCACCACTACTTGCACAACCACCACATACATCACCACCACTTACATCATCTATACCACCACCATCTACACTACCACCACCCACACCACCATCACCTACCCCAACTCCTACAACACCTACACCACCAAAACCTACACCAGCAATACCTAAACCACCATCACCTACACTCACACTACCTACACCACCACTAACTAAGGTTATCCAGGGAATTATTATGTTTTGGCAATAACATCATAACTATTCAGCAGATACTAACGAAATTTGAGACCCTTATGTTAATTAACATCTCTTTCGAATGATATAATTGCCAAAGTACTCCCAAGGTTATCCTGAGAATTCATTTGTTTTGGCAATAACATCATAACTAGTCGGCCATTCAAACTAAATTTGAAACCCTTTTGTTGTTTTACATTCTCTGATAGAATTGCCAAGGTCCTACCCAACATTAGTCCGGGAATAATTGAAGTTTTGAAGGTCGTACGGTCACAAATCAGAATAACTGAGAGCACGCGACTTTTCGGTCGGCAGACCTTGTTTTTTATTCTCTTGAAGGAGTCAACAATTTTAATGATGTGAAACTTAACGGAAAAAAGTAGATTGCAAGAGAGGGGACGCACATGATTCAATCTTGCTCGTCTTAACTCAGCCCTCTAATAGTCGGTGCTTCATTCATCCACGATAGTTAGTGATAGAGTGGCCTTTTTCCTATAGAAACGACTAAACAATGAGATCATACAATTAACGACCGGTGAAAAGTCACGGGAGGCAAAGATCATCAGTGTTGTCCAAACTTAAGATCGGAATAAAACTAAGGTTCCGCGATTCAGCGTGACATTGCGAAACGTTAACTAAAAATGGATATGAACATTTCTGCTCTTGGTTCGGGAACTAAAAAAATAAATAAGGCGTGCCCATTACTGACAGGAAAACCCAAAATTTCCGGTCGCAAACGGAAATGGATCAAAATCTAAAATTTCAATCTTAGTATTTTTTTCCCTCAAAAATTATTTAAAATTGTGTTGGAAACTAATATTTGGCTTCCTTGACCTATTTTGGCAATGTTTAGTTGTATGAACCATGTTATCTTGCATTATAATCTAGGATTAAAGTCCTAATAAATCAGTATTAATGCTCATACTGTCGGTTTTATTATGATGAACGGTGTCTAAAGCCTTTTAGAAATCGAAATAAACTACTTCTACAGTCAAACGTTGCGATCATTTCATGAAAAAAATCGAGTAAATTATTTAGACATGAGTGTCCACGTCGGAACCCGAGTTACGAGTCATTTATTAAACTATTTACCTCCACAACCTTCATGATCATGTCACGAACAATGGATTCCAAGAGTTTACCAACAACCGAAGTAAGGAAAATGGCTGAAAGTTATCAGGATCAACCTTAATGCCTTTCATGAAGATCAATGTTACGTTTGTCTCTTTGAACTCCCTACAAAATATCTATCTCTCGGCAATAAACTTTTTGAAAATTGCACAAATGGGTTTTAATATCTCGATTCCTAATTCTTTAAGGTGAATCGAGAAGATTTTATTGGGATTCGGTGCTTTGGAAATTTTCATTTTCTTAATCTAGAAACTAATTTCATTTTCAGTTATTTTAATATTTGATAGTCTATTCGCCAAAATTTATTACGTCGTGTAGGTAAATTATTTGTTATCTTCGATGGTAAAAACATTCACAAGTGTTCATTAATATCTTCACCGTGGAGTCGTCACTAAGGAGACCTTCGACATTCTCAAGTAGCTCAATATACTCTCTAATTGGCTTACGATTATTTACCTATTTATAAACTCGTATGGAATCATGTTATTACAATGACGCTACTACTTTTTAGTACAGTTTTAGTACTTTTAGCTGTTTTTATGCCTCGTTTGACAAGCTGACGATAATAAAGGATTCCATTTCAATTCTCGACAGTATTCCTGATCTTTTTATATTCTGTTACATTCTCTTGTCCACTTTTTAATCTCATAATTCATCCACGACACCTGATTTGATCTAATAGAAGACCTAGACATATTTTTTTAAGTTTAGAAGAATCAAAATGGAGGATAGCCCTTTAAGACTTGGATTATAAAAGAGCTTATATAGTCATAATAATTTTGTCTTTTGTTTATATTATTTGTTACCGTAAATTTCTTTCTCTCTAAGCCCTCTCTAAATATGCCATGGCAGGTCCCAAACCGAGGAGAGAAAAGAGGAAGGTTGGATGAATGGTGCAGATACCTCTTCCATAGAGCCAAACACAGGTGTAAATAATCATTATTGGTTGCACGCCCGTAAAACTGAATAAAAAAAGCCCTCTTTTATACTAGGAGGAGAAATGCCCCGCACATACCGGAAAATTCCGATTTTTTTTAGTTTCATTCGATGTCGTAAAGCAGCAGATCTAAGTTCTACCAAATGGTAAACAATCCTTGCTTTTGCCCTTACATCAGAGGGCTCTTTGATACTACTGAATTGAACTACAACCCAAGCCACTGGAGGTGGTTTATTGATGCATCACGTTGCAGCATTGCCCAGATAAATAGGGATGGTTGGAGTCAGGAAGGGCAGCTGCGCGCTCTACATAGCTTTACGAGTGTCTCTAACAATACTTTTATTAGAAATTTCTTTTTAATCTCATTCTTACTACGTAATTAACACTGCTTTAAGTGCCAGGAGTTGAGTTAGGTTATGCTAGGTTAAAGAGCTTTTGGTTTTGCGCGAAAATTCAAATTTAAAGATATGAGGCGTTGGAGACTCATTACTTTCAATCCAATTTGGACCATATCGTCTCGAAAATACTAAGGGAGATACCAGTTTCTAGCATTTTTAAGTGACATAAGAAGCTGTTATTCATTAAATATATCATAATTTCAGGCATTTGAAAGCCCTTTTCTCATCTTTCTGAATTTCTATCGGTCTTGGGCAATTTGTTTAGGATTTGTTTCATCGCGAGGAATTTTAGTCCAAAAGCTACCATGCTGGCCCACTGCCTGCTGGTAGCTATGTGTCTTCAACGAAAGTAGTCAGCTCTGGATCTTTGTTTTTTGCGTCGGGAATCGAGACAGGGATCTTTAGTTTTCAAATCTAGCATGCTAACCACTACGCTACTCTCAGCCTTTCTTTCACATTGCTTAATTATATAACGAACATCTGCAATTCTCCAGTAAAATAGACCTTTATTAGGTCGAGACTGGCACAAATTGTCCAAATTTAGTCCTACATAATTTCTAGAGGAAAATTGGGATAAAAAATGGCCCTTCCCTCTATCAGCTTTGACTGGATCGGTTCGTAGTAGAAATCCTTTTGGTATTATGGCCTTTTATTATTGGAGTCAAATCTTCTCGTGCAGTAAAACGTAAGTAGGGATCGCCACTGGTCTCTTTGCCGGGACGACCCCCATCCCATTGAGCGGGTAATGAAACTAAAGTAAAGATCATACAATCGCTGATGAGCCAAGGGTATATAGAAACCCGTTCTTTTTTGATGGGTTGTCGACAACTAGCGAACCTATAGCAACCCTTGTCACCCCTGGGTAAAGGGGATCCGTTCCGAGTCAGAATATGCTCAGGAGAGGTGTTGTGCTGTGAAGACGGGAGAGAAAAGATAGCGGTATTGGGATTGACTATGTCTGTGATGATCAGTGTAAGATCTACCTAACCCCGAGTGGGTAAGCACAGCACGTCCAAGAATCGGTTTCAACACCTCGACGTGCGTTGGCATTTGTGTCTACTCTCCCTGGGATTGAAGCCAGCACCCCGACGTCAGAAATACAACGCCGTATCTAAGAGGCTAGTTAGAGCTCCAACGCTAAAACATTGTTAATTTAGATACCATCAAGCCCTTAGAAACCAGTTCTTCTCAGGTATTCTAAGGACTTCACATGGTCTGCAATCAGATGAGTTCTTTGGTGAGATTCGGTTGAGAAGTTCTAGTGTCCTAGGTGAGAGGGTTTTGGGTTGCCAAGCTTGGGACCTCAGCCTCATTTCCCAGCGAAAGCGGAGCAATTAGTTTCGCATATAGCCAATCGCAACATACGGCGTTTCACTCTTTTCCTTTGCGCATAAACGTCATTCTTTCGTTTGTCAGAATGTGCCGAAATCGTCTTCAATCTACATTCCCCGACGTGGGTGGCTCTCCTGTTAGTATCGAACCTTAGCGTTGCTAATTTTAAAGGGTTTTAGAAGGAAACATTCGGACTGAGAGTTTTGGAAAAGTTAAATGCCTTCTCCAGATATATTCGACATGAGTTGAGTCTCAAATTCTCTCGTTAGATGTAGGAAGGAATGAAAATTGAATCTCTTTGAATATTTGAAAATAAGCGGTGTTAAGATTTTGATAAAAAGAACGAATTTGAAAAGAGGCTACACGTTGGGGCCTGAAAGGAATTTGAAAGATTTGAAAGTACGGACAAGAGAATCAAAGTTTCCTGCTAGGTAAAAATATTTTACAATAAATAGAAAACCACAACCAAACAATGAAACTAAACACTCACCTGATTCCAGCAGTGAGTCTACATTAACATACCTTTAATATACACGCACATTCACAATATTAAAAAAAAAACTATAATTAAGTGATGGGACGTTAATTGGAAAAGGTGAGGTGAAAATTGCTAAAGGAAGGAAGAGTATCTTGAAGGCGAAGCTGGTCCTTTCCTCTCTACCTGTAAGAAACAGCCCCCTGAAACAGAGAGTGTGATGCAATGCAACATATTTGCTTCTCCCCCAAGGGGATTTATAAATGTTCCCTCTACAAATTCTCGCTTTCATTTGGGCCGAAGATTTGGGAAAGAACCACCGCAGATATCCTCAGGGAAGGACTGGAAGTAAAAAACAATCGATATGAGCCTAAATCCTGCATGAGTGTGAGAAGATACCCTCCGTGACAAAACCCTAGCCTAGAACGCAGATTTGAAAATGATGCATCCAGATCAACATGGCCACAACCACTTTTAGGGCCGAACCCACGGTGGGTTGAGGTCGTCTTTGTCCGAAGAAAGTTTCCAGGATTTCAGAGAGGGAGTAAACGACGAATTTTAAAATAAATATATAGAAAAAGAGGGTAGTCAAATAAACGAAGGATAGATAGACAAAAAAGAGATGGAGGATAATCCACAGGTCAAAAATATCTTTCTTGCACTCCTTTGAGCAGTTGAAGGTCTCCCAGGCTTGCTTTATGACGGTAAAACACAATATTACCGTCCTCCCTGCCCTTCTCCCCACGAGGACCAGTCCTTAGTGCTCTTGGACTTACCAGGGATTGTCATTTTGATCCGTTTGTTGGTTTTATTATCCGGTTGGACGTCTCAGCCCAAATGATAGGGATTAGGTGCTGTTAATAAATAAAATAGATAAATAAAACCTTCGGAGACTTCACAATTATCCGTGGGTGAGCTACTCTTCTAAATTTAATTGCGCCTCTTCCATAGGCATACGATCGCGCTCAAATTTCATATATCTCATCGAACTTCCCCCTTTGTACAATCATAACATCTTCACAATTAGTTTCTCGACTCCCAGTTTCTCTTCAATCGAGCCCGGCAGTTCTCCGAAAGGCTGGCACGGCATGAGGTCTTATCTAGAGATCTCCTATAGAGGTTCTGAAATAATCAGTGGGAGGGGAGGGGGATATACTGAGATTGACAGAGCCCTTTTGTAGGCAGGCGAATGAAACTGTCAACTTCATTGTGTGTGGTAGAAACAACACTAAGACCTGCGGGACGGACACAGCCCCATGTGTCAAATTAGGAAAGATATTAATAGATGCACACACGAACACATGAGAGGGGAAATCAGAGAAAAAACCATCTCAGCCTGATTAATGGAGTAACATGCAGTGATTTTGTGTTGGGTGGTGCCAGATTTTTTTGTCCTCCATAGTCGTTGTATTTTCTAAGATAATTAGCATTTTAGAGGCGAAAAATGATTTTTTTTTGTTACTTATCTTCTAACAAATTCTCTTTGTTATAATTTCGGTTATTTGTATTAAGGTGAACTTAATAACATCGTAAAGAATGGTTTAACCCAGCAATGGCTTCGCCACTCCCCTCTACGAGACGGAGCTTGTGTTTTGCTACTAAGATTAAAATTTAAAATCTAAAAGAAAAGCAGCCATGGTTAAATTTTTATAAATTTTCTGAACTTCGCCAATTATAATAATTTTGAAAAGGAACTCTAAACTAAATTTTTCCCCTTTCAAAATATCACGTTGTTAAAATATAGTTATAGAAGAAGATATATAGAAATAAATTTTCTGAACTTCACCATTTGTAATTTGGGTTTTAAAAAATCACAAAATTTCGATACTTATATTTATTTCTGAACTTCACCATTTTGTTTTTTGAGATTATAAAAGAATTATTAGAAATAACTTTGATAAATAAAACATAACCAAACTAAGATGAAATTATTATTCAAATAATAAAAAAAAATCCCCGTCTTAAATTATAGAGTTAGTGATGATAATCTCTTCTTTGCCTCATTTTTACTCACATTCAAGAATTCATGTACACACATCCTCCTTATCCTTTCCATACATGTGTGCATACATTAGTAAACTTAATGAGGATATTAATAAAAACGTATTGTCTCACCCAGGAAAGAAAGCGACCATTATTCTGGGTATATGCAAAAGAGTTGAGTATGGGAGGGATTTGGGATATTATTGATTAGAAAATCTTGAAGTGCGAGCAAACGAGGGCATCTCCGCCTGATAGACGGATAAATAGATAGAGAGTAGGGCCATTGTTGCAGATGAATGGGTGACAGCGCTGGTTGTTAAATTTCGAAAAAAAATATATTAGAAATTAAGTTATTTTTGTCCCCCAAACAAAAAAAAACAACGAAACCACTCGAAAATATGAGTAAATTTGTCACTTACATCCTCTTCTTCCTTAGAATTTGCCTGTAGAATAAAAACCTAAATTAATAGAATGTTTGGGCGAAAAATAAACGCACTGTAGTGTTTTCTGATACACACTGTATTCTGGCGTTTGTCGTAAAAAGGAACCGATAAAGTAGGGGTTAGAGAACCACACAAACCTTCTACGTGACGTAAAAGGGAACTAAACCCTGATATGGGCCGTCGACCTCAGACACCGCAATGGGAGGTGACATCGCAGACCCCGCCAAGCTAACTCCATTAATCCACCTCAAGGTGACATTGAGTGGGTGTAAAAATAAGGTGGGTGTATGTGATGCAGGAGAGTATGAAAGTAGATGTGTATGAATGTGGGGATGGCAGCTCTTTTTCTTATGTGAGGAGCATAAGAAGAATGAGTGGGGTGGTGGGAATTGAAAGCGATATGATGTGACTTTTTGTGACGTGGGCAAAAGCAAGGAAAGGGTGTATGTGTGATTGAGGAAACTTACTTGCCCTCCCCCTGCCTCTCTTCTGCGAGGTGGACCACCCCTAGGAAAACAGACTCGCATAGAGATATTGTGTGTAGTGGGTGGTTGTGTGATGTTTGGGTAGGCTATGAGTAAGTCTTTGATGTTGTCTGGGCTGTGGTGGCATCTGGTACATGTTGATGTCAGGGCAAGGTTGTATTGTATTGCTGTGAAACTGAGGGAACAGTAGTCTGAATTATTTGGGTGAGGTTGTTATTTGTAGAGTGAAACTATGTGGTTGTCGAGTATAAACCTTACAATGATACATGGCAGTTTGGCTGAGAAGAAGAGGTTCTGAAATGCCTTGTGTGAGTCGTTTATTTCCGGAATTAATGGACGATGACTGGATGAGATATATAGATGGATAGATGGATCAGTTGATGGATAGATGAATGGATAAGAGGTAGAAAAACAGGAGCTTGGGAACACATTGAAAATGAGAAGGGGGCGGGAGTAGTAGGTTTCTGTGACGAGAGAAGGTGTGGCAAACATTTTGATCGTCACAAAGATGCGCGTGAATAAGTACATTTACATTATGTAAAAGAGCAATGAAACGATTGATGAATAAGAGTACGAGAGCAATATGTAAAGGAAGGTGAATGAAGATCCGGATTGGAAGAGGAAATTATTTCAGAAAGAGGTATGGAACCAACAAGCGAGTAAAAGGTTGTTTTCGCTGGGATAGGTTTGAAAATTGGAATTCGGCCGCTATTGATGATATGAATAGCTGAAAGGCTAAAAATTGGTAGTGATTGTGCAATGAAATGAATGAATGCACCTGTTGTAATATAAGGCATATGAGGGTAAAATACACTTTTCACTTTTTTTGAGTTTCTAGGTCAGCCTCATTCAAAATTTCCAAACCAATATCAGCGAAATCCTGTTAATTGCAACTCAATTGTATTTTTTAAACATCATCAAGTACACGAGTTTTTTTTAAATAATTTATAAGGTCGCTTCACCATTAAATTAGCTACAATGTGAAAATAGAATGGAATTCTTCCATTCCTTTTTAAATATTTTAAGCGCCTAAAAATTATGAAATCCACACCAGTATTTACCGTAATCCCAGTTTCTTGAGGCGATGGCATTGTATTTTTCGAGTTTTTTTGTGGCAAAGTATAAAATTTCGACATTAAAAACTCTTCACGAGTTTTCATCTTTCCTTTTCATATAATTGCATAGTGAATTCGCATAATTGAATTCTACTGAACGAAAACTTTCGTCACTACTTTTATGAATCATATTGCCAGGGTGTGGTCGGTAATTTGTCTCATAACTTCAAAAATAAAAGAAAATAACATAGTTCATATATACACATAACTTTACCAACGCTACGTGTTAAAGACTTGAAGGATTTTAGTATTTATTCATTTTATTAAATAAAATAACCGTCCGCTTCCGCCACGGCCTTCAGACAGCGTCAGAACACGGTGCAAGCCTTCTCGATGGTACTTTGGTGGTGTAAGGGGACTATTTGGTCTCTCTCTCAACCACACCTCCAGGAGGGGGGGGGGAGCTGGCCCTTTCTCATCTTGTATGGGTAGTAGCGGATGTCCTAATGCACTAACTGCCTGATGAGAGACTCTGATAATCCCTTATCCCTACCTATGGAACTAATTGACTCGCTATGGAACTCATTGTCCTCCGAAGAGAACGATACTCCGTTGGGAACATAAACTGTTTATTACAGGATCAATTTGGACAAATCGAGGACAGGACGAACCTCAATGCGAAGGGACACATGTGTGCAGAGGTGGAGGTATCTGTCCTACGATCACCCTCGAAGTCACTGCGAAAACGGTCTTCCGAGCTACGAATTCCCAAAACTACAATGTTAACACACATACCAAAGGATCTTTATTTTAAATCGTTTAGGTCAACATTCGGTAGAGGGAGACAAGACTTTCGGACCAGTATGTAGGTTTTCTGTCCCAAAACTTCTGTCGTTTCTTCTAGCAATGGGCCCTGCCCATTTCCCCTTAAAAAAACCCTTTCATTATAACCATTTTGATCTAATGCTTCTCACCATGTTACTCAGTTTTGAGAGAACCGGATACTGCAAGATACGTTCTCTAATTATTACTACTACCGAAGTATTTTAAGCTTTAATTGATTTGCGATTATCATTACCAAAATGTTAGTGGATGCTTATGAGAGATCTCTAGTGGTTAACCTCTTGAATAAACTTCAATTCATTCTCTCTTTTTTTTTTGCCTGTCATAACATTCGCGAGCAAATTTTTCTGTCTTTATGACGCGGTTAGTGGGCGGGTCTGTGGATTCGTAAATACTACTTAACCTTGTAATATTAACAGACCTAATCACTCTTCAACCAATACAAACTCTCAAAATCCGCTGGAACGACGGTACCACTAAAATCTTCCTCTTCTTAGCACGATCTTTCTTATCCATTCAACCACATTCGCTTTATTTTGATTTACTTGGAACATTTCAAGTCTCCTTTGGATGAATTTTGTTCCCGGAGACTTTCTAGTGCGCTCTGCTTGTCTACCAACATACCTTATAAGAGACGAGGGGGAAGAGGGGATCTGCATAACCATTTATTTGACGTTATTTATTGAAACGCTATAAATATTCTTCTGTATGTAATTGTATGTGTATAAATATGAGTTTACATGGAGTTACGTTCACTTGATTGATTGCGGGGCTGGAGACAGAAACAATTTGACAAAGAGGGAAAATGAAGTAGAGATGACAAATATTGGTGGGATAAATTATAATCGATCTTACGTTGTTAGACAGGAATTATTGATCTTACGTTGTTAGACAGGAATTATTGATCTTACGTTGTTAGACAGGAATTATTGATCTTACGTTGTTAGACATGAATTATTGGTCTTACGTTGTTAGACAGGAATTATTGGTCTTACGTTGTTAGACAGGAATTATTGATCTTACGTTGTTAGACAGGAATTATTGATCTTACGTTGTTAGACAGGAATTATTGATCTTACGTTGTTAGACAGGAATTATTGATCTTACGTTGTTAGACATGAATTATTGGTCTTACGTTGTTAGACATGAATTATTGATCTTACGTTGTTAGACAGGAATTATTGATCTTACGTTGTTAGACAGGAATTATTGGTCTTACGTTGTTGACAGGAATTATTGATCTTACTTTGTTAGACAGGAATTATCGATCTTACGTTGTTAGACAGGAATGATTGATCTTACGTTGTTAGACAGGAATGATCGATCTTACGTAGTTAGACAGGAATGATCTATTTACGTTGTTAGACAGGAATTATTGATGGTACGTTGTTTGACAGGAAGAGCGCAGCAGAAAGTCTCCCGGAACAAAATACATTCAAGGGATATTAAAAATGTTCTCGGAAAATCGAAATATAGCCAATGTGGTTGAATTGATAAGAAAGATCGTGTTAAGAAGAGAAAGATTATAGTGGTACCGTTGTATCCAGGGGATTTGGGGAGTTTGTGTAGGTTTAAACTAAATTATATCTCAAAATGGAAAGTTTAATTTATTAATATTTTCCGAGAACATTTTGACTAATCCTAAGATCCTGGACTTAAATGTACGGGGGATGGGTCAACTTGCAACTGCCAACTGACCATATTTAATAACCTCTTTTCAACTAAATATGCAAAGCAATGGCTTCCCCCCCCCCCCCTACGCGGGAGCTTGCGCTTCGCTACTAAGATTAAAATTTAAAATCTAAAAAAAAGCAGTTATGGTTAAATTTTTAAAAAAATTCTGAACTTCGCCAATTATAATAAAGAACCAACCTTTCCATTGACGTCATAAATGCTTTGACGTCATCAAACGTCATAAAGCCCAAATCAGTGCGGATGCGGAGAGAGAAATACTACTTATGCTCACTGGTTTTAATTGTTTCCGTTATTGTTTTATCCTTTGTTATTCCTTATATCGCCTTTATTACATTTCCTTTAACGTTCGCAAATGTTATTTCACGATTATTATGGCAGAAATCACACACAGGAAAAATAAAAGTTGCTCCCCAGCGATTTTGATTTATCTGTCAAGATCTCTGTTTATGGAGGTTAATTGCGATCCCCCCCCCCTCTATTCAGAGTCCCCTGACCAATAAATAAATATGACAAGCCTGCCGGCACCGGAGGGGCGAGGGGGGTTGAAAGAATGCCAGTACTGTTTTACCCCCAAAGAACGATGAGATAATCCTTCGTGGTTCAAGGGTGGGCCGCCCGTTTCACGTCATGGGAATGGGACTGGAAGCCCTTTCGCTAAATTCAGTAGACGGAAGGGTGATGTGTTGTATGTGTGTGCCATGAAGCGGTAAAAAGGAGATGGGTGTTGCAATTGGCTATGTGCATGCATCAAGCTCGGCGCTTCGTTCATTGGCGGTAACCCCCACCGAGCGCCAAAATGTTTCGAGGGCAACACATTCTCTATCCCTATGTCTCTCTATCTATCACTTTCTCGGTATATATATATATATATATATATATATATATATATATATATATATATATATATATATATATATATATATATATAACCATGAACACAAAGGTTGCACACACTGATGTAATTGTTCTTTCCCACACTCACGTGTTCTGACAGGAGTGATTTAATCTTGCCTTGTTCACTTTATCTTCCTTCAGGTCAACGAACCCCGTTTCCAGAGAACTGTCATTTGGCCTTTTCGTTTCATTTGTTTATTAACACCAGTCTGCGAACCATGAAATTTTGTGCTTATCATTTTTTTTACCGTCTATCTATAAAAATTCCTTTGACAGATAATCTCTGCTCTCTCTCTCTCTCTGTCTCTCTCTCTCGAACACACACCAACAAACATTCACTTCACACAAAACTCCTCATCACTCCCCCATTGGTCACGCCCACCTTCTTTACACATATTATTCACAAAAGTCAGATACAGATATTCTCATAATCCCCACAGTCGATCATATCATTTCGTCTTCGTCACTGTGATCCATCCACCTTGGTGGATAGGATTCACAATTGATCATTAAATTTCAAGTTCAAAATAAAGTTATTTTCATAAATGGGTTTATCAAAATCCAAATCCGAACTTATTTGGTGGACATCCTCAAGAACGAAATCGAATCATGTAGCAGAGAAGGAATATTGTTCCAACTCAGAGCTGGTGACCCCGACACAATCAATCCATCATCTACTTATCTCACAATCAAGTATCAAACGACCCCTCTCGCTACAAGTGGTGATACCCGGAGTGTATCTCATCATCTTACGAAGACATCAAATTTCTGGATCATCATCGAATTCCCTCAACGAAGTATAATAACAATGGATCCCATCCAACATTGCATACATTCATCTCACTGAAGCACCAACTCGACTCAATGGGACGCTCAACGTCCCTGTCTCGTAACTATCCCACTCTCACTCACATCACTTCAGTAAGTGATAATTCAACGAAATTTCAACTTACAATCGCAGATATGGTCGCACAAACAGCTCTCTAGCTGACTTGCTAGATCGTTAGATTATCAGTGTGCTTCATTTTGTATTAATCCATCATAATTTATTTATTCGCACTCTCATAGTGCTACCTATGGCAACGCGCCATCAATTAATTTATTCGCACTCACATAGTGCTATCTATGGCAACGCGCCATCACTTAATTAATTCGCACTACCATAGTGCTAACTATGGCAACGCGCCATCGATTCATTCATTAGCATTCACATAATGCTACCTACAGCGATATGCCTCTCATCGAATTTATCTAGGTTAACTAATTAATTTTTAAAATCATTATATTCATGTTTATCCTCATTCTATTATTAAAAGAAAATCTGCACACTCAATCGACTCATTTTTTTTCCTTCTATGTACGTTAAGACTAAATTGGTACACACACATTCAGGTGCCATACAGCTGGACGTAAATGACCTTTTGACCACCGTATTCCAAAATGTATCATTTAAGAATTCAAACTGTATCATTTGTATATATAAAATTTATCAAGCAAATGCCGACTTAATTATTATCATGCACTTTGAAAAATTTGACCTATTTTTTCTGTATAAATATTTAATCATTATTTTGCTTTAATAATATTTGATGTATCGAATTAACATTTCGTTCACAAGAACCTGTCTGTGGAGGAATTCCACGTGGAATTTCATTTCCAGCACGGAAGTTCCATGTGCTGGAGAAGATTCTGTTAGGCTTAAATTAGTAAGCTTAACCCTCATCCCCCCTTCCACAAGTGGTAGCCTCGAACCGCGTCCACCATGGTCCATCTTTACACGGGTTAGAATAGCCTCGGCAAGAAGATTCGAGTCCATTCGAGAGTAGAGCTGTTTCCCACTTCTTCTCCCCCCCCCCGCGGGGAGAGCCTCAAGCGTATATAGTGCTCCTTTGCAAGAGACAGGGACAGAGTTTAGAAGTCTCGCCCGGACCCAAGAAGATTCCCCTAGTTCCAAGTCAGGTGCTAACAACGAAGCAAGGTGACAGCTGAACTAATTGTGTATTGGAATTAGCCCCAGCCAGTGAGGTAATTCCATTTAACGATCGCTACCGAGTGATTTTTTCGACTTCTCTCATCAACTCCTGTCGAAGCCCTCCTCGTTCGCCCCTCGTTTTCTCGGGTGGCCGAAATACTCTCCCCTGGACCGGACGTTACCGCCCCCCCCCCTTTTTTTGGAGAACCGTCATTACTTTAAGTTCCCGCTCAGAAGTTTTGAGCGCCCTCGCCGCACGTGCAGAAGAGATCCGTGAAGCCTTACCCCGTCGTCTCACCCGGAATCTTCCGTAAGCCAATCGCTCTCCCCCTTTAGTAACCCATTTGAGTTAATTTCCCCCCCCCCCAATTTGAATAGTCTCATCCTGTAATACCATAAATTTTAACTTCATAGTCTGATTCATAACTACAATCTGCCCATCCCCCCTCCTCCTTCCTCGTTCATCTGATGTAATTTTGCCCAATAATTCTCTGATGTAATTTTGCCCATCAATTCTCTCATTATTTTTATGTAAATAAAATTATATTTTTGTACATACCTCTTTAAGTAACCTTGAGCGTTGCCATTGCCCATATTATACCTGACCTCGTTGCACTCTTATCTCGCCCTCCGCCTGTCGAAACTCGTGGTGTTCCGTCCCTTTGTCGGCTCGCCTTCAAGTTATTGGTCCCTCCCCCATAGATATAATATGGCATTGATTTAATATAATGTCATACCACGACACTATCATTTATACTCATGTATTATTTTAACATAGAAATTAGTGTTATCATGTAAATACCGATTTAATGATTATTACAAACTTTGTACAAATTTGACCTAATTATTCTGTATAAATATTTTTAATCATCATTTTACTTTAATTATATTTGATGTATTGAATTAACATTTAGTCCACAAGAACTAAGGTCATTTTGTACTCATGTATCATTTTAACCATCGAATTATTGTACATCTTACCTTATACTCTTATTTATTCTACTTACTATGCCAATGAATCTTCAATATTGTATTTCTACCTAAGTGATTAGTTCCGATTTAATTATATTATTGCTTTGACAAATGTTCTTAATTATTGTATTTTCATCTTATTTCATACCTTTATATGAAATCACACAAATGTAACTACACTTACTAATTCAGAAGGCTGAGTGTTTATAGAGATACATGTACACAAGAGCTGCACACACTAATGTAATCATTCTTTCCCACACTCACGTGTTCTGATACTAGCGATTTGATCATGACTTGTTCACTTTATCTTCGTTTAGGTCAACGAACTCCGTTTCCAAAGAACTGTCATTTGGCCTTTTCGTTCCATTTGTTTATTTCCACCACTCTGCCACACTGAATTTCTATTATATTTTTTCACCGTCTATCTATAAAATACTTTTGATAGATAATCTCTGCTCTCTCTCTCTCTATCGAACACACATCAACAAACATTCACTTCACACAAAAATCCTCCCCCCACAGACCCCAGTGGTCACGCCCAACTTCTTTACACATATAAAACTAGCACATATCCACACAAGTCAGATACAGATATTCTCATAATCTACACAGTCAATCACATCACTTCGTTTTTGTCATTATGATCCATCCATCTTGTTGGCTAGGATTCACAATACATCATTAAATATCAAGTTCAAAATCAAGTTATTTTTCACCAAGTCGTTTATAAATATCCAAATACGAACTTATTTGGTGGACATCCTCAAGACCAAACTTGAATCATGTAGCAGATAAGGAATATTGTTCCAACTCGGAGCTGGTGACCCCGCCACAATCAATCTATCAACTACTTCTCTCACAATCAAGCATCAACCGACCCCTCTCGCTTATATATATATATATATATATATATATATATATATATATATATATATATATATATATATATATATATATATATATCCAGCTCTCTTTATCTCTATATATATCTCTATATCTCTCTATCTCTATCTAGCTCTCGCTACCTCACACTATATCTCTCTCTATCACTCTCTCTATATCTAACTATATCTCTCTCACTGTCTATCTCTCTCTAATTTTATATCTCTTTATCTCTAATATATCTCTTGATTTTTCTTTAACTATCTGTATCTCACTCTCTATATCTAGCTAACTCTCTCATCATCTCTCTTTTCCTCTCTTTCTCTCTCCGAGTTGTTAAGCCTATAGGGAGGGGTCCTCTGACAAAGAGTAAAGTGCAGTGAAGTGATATTACTCCCACACTTATCACCCTCGATCGACAGGTGCTCCTGATTACAAAGTCAACAAAAGTGCCCTTTTTGCAAATTAATTCAGGGGAAAACATTAGCTGGAACAACGTGAAATGTCTGTCAGAAGATCGAACAAGACGCATTCGGCGTCCTTAAAGTTGCAATGCCATCCATACTCATTCCCTATTTCCACTTCAAATTTTAACTGATTAAGTTGGCGTAAAAGAGGGTCTTTATTTTTCTTTCACTTTGACACACTTTAAACTTCTTCTATAGCATCTGGAGCATGAAAATACACCTCGCCCCATTACGATTTAGGTCTCTGTGTAATCTGTCTGCAAGAGGAATCGGAGACAAGCTCAAACTAAAATGAAGACACTAGATTTACTGCTATTTCCTTGCTTGCTCAACGCACCCTCTTGCTATTCCATTACTATCATCACAAGATTTGAGTTATATCGCATACTGAGGAAGGAGGAAGGGAGGTTATAATAATGCGTGGTTGTCTAATTTTCAACCGGAATTAGATTGTGCCTTTTTGGCTGAGTTGGTAAAGATCATTAGATTGGATTTCCCTCATTCCTCTCAAAGCATCGATTTAGTTCTGCGGAATGGAAGAATAACATGATCTTGTTTTTATTTTAGAGATGTGAAGAATAACAGTTTTTGTTTTATTTTTCCAGAAGTGTAAGAATAACAGCTTTCTTTTATTTTTTCAAAAAATAGAAGAATATCAGTTTTCTTTTATTTTTTCAAGAAATGGAAGAATTTCAGCTTTCTTTTATTTTTCAAGAAATAGAAGAATATAGCTTTCTTTTATTTTTCTAAAAGTGGAAGAATAGCTGGCTTCTTTTACTTTTTTTCAGAAGTGGAAGAATAACAGCTTCCTTTTATTTTTCCAGAAGTGTGAGAATAACTGCTTTCTTTTATTTTTTCAAGAAATGGAAGAATATCAGCTTTTATTTTTCCAAAAGTGGAAGAATAGCTGGTTTCTTTTACTTTTTTCAAAAGTGGAAGAATAGCAGCTTCCTTTTATTTTTTCAAGAAATGGAAGAATATCAGGTTTCTTGTATTTTTTCAAGAAATGGAAGAATATCAGTTTTCTTTTATTTTTCCAAAAGTGGAAGAATAGCAAGTTTCTTTTATTTTTTCCAGAAGTGGAAGAATAGCCAGTTTCTTTTATTTTTTCAGAAGTGGAAGAATAGCAGGTTTCTTTATTTTTTCAAGAAGTGGAAGAATAGCAAGTTTCTTTTATTTTTCAGAAGAGGTGGAATAACAGTTTTCTTTTATTTTTCCAGAATTGGAAGAATAACAGGTTTTTTTTTTTATTTTTTCATAAGTGGAAGCATAAAAGATTTCTTTTATATCCTCTAGAAGTTTAAGAATAACACCCTTCTTTCATCTGATTTTTTACTGTTGTTTACCGTCCAGCTTCACCATCCTGATATGCTCTGCTGTCGTCCATAAATATGATGATGTCCATAAAAGAGAAAACGCTGTGGTGGTAATATAAGCTTCTGTGGAGGAATGAATATAACGAGGACAAGCAGACGTAAATTTGTTTATACAGCGTCAACCGTTACGCTCCGCATTGGGCTAAGACTTTACCCCCCCTCTCTTTTCTCGCTGCCCAAAGACCCCTTGAAGTCGCTCGCAAAGACTGATTTCGGTTAGCAGATTTCGTAATTTACGAGACTGGTGGTGTAGGGTGTGAGAGCCTTTAGAATGAAAATCTTGCTGCCTAAGGCTTCGTCGGCCGAAAATCTATGAACAGGCTCACTGTCCCCTCCGATTGTTAATGTCTATTTTCGCCAAATAGACGAAATCACAGCTTCCCCGTGCGTAAACCTGAAGAGGCGAAGTGTCAGAGCGTTGGCTAGTAAGGGTTCGCCCCTCCTAAACTCCCTCGTCTCCCCTCCGCCCAGGGGATAATCGACGTATATAACTCGATCTTGAGAAATTTAGGAGAGAATTCGCGTAGCCGTCGAGAGAAGACGAGTCCTCGAGTTAAACAGGGAATAAAGAAGATAGTTGGAACCAAGCGGGACTTATCCTCCTGAGGCTGTTCCTTTGGTCGCTTAGGAGAGCAGACCAGTGGTATTGAGACCAACTCTCCTACCATTTTCATCCAGAAAAAATCACATATCTTAGTTTGCTGAAAAAGCAGAGATACCCCTCACCATTGAGGAAGACCAAAGTCAATTCCCACTCGAGAAGAGAGTGACACGATGGTTAAGTCTCATCGTCGAGAAGCCATAATTGGTAACACAGGGATCGGGATAACATCCATTCATCCAAGATCCCCTCTCTGCTTGTTCAGCAAACTGAGTTGAGAGAAGCATCAGCTGTTTTTCCGAATCACCTCACCTCAGCGAGGACGTCTCCAGTCCAACTCGCCCCAAACCAACTGAGCAAGGAGGCTCACTTTCAAGGTCACCCAACTCTCGACACACTCTGAGTTAAAGGTAAAACGAATAGAAAATGTATTCATTTATGTTATTTCCAATTCCGCGAAAGTGTATTCGTAACAAAACTATTTCAATCTGGTAGTAGTAACCAGACTATTTCAATTTGAAATGACTTAAGAACTAGCATTAATTGAGCTTAAATCTCGTGTATTAGAAGTGTTCTTGCGTCAACCATCTCGTATTACTCGTTTGTAGTGTTAATTTGTATTAATGGATTTAAAGATTTAATATTTCATTCTTTTATGTAATTAAAAGTATATTTTGTCGGAGTTGTTTAATTAGATCCTCGAACGCAGCAAATAACAATAGATATATCATAATACGAAGCCTCCACGGTTAAAGAATTAAATTAGAACACTCTTAGAGAAAAGTGAAACGGATTTACTCATGTACGTATCAAACGTACATCCGTACTCGGCCGTAAACCACGACAGCTTCGTTTGCTCGATAATCAGCTCATTTATTTCCCTACGTTAGGTAGCATGCTGATGTTGCTGGAAGATAATGTGATGAAATGGTTCAGCTGATAACTGATAACAGTGGTATGCATATTGATAAGATTCTTGAGATTTTTAGTTCTAAATAAGAACAGAAAACCGAAGTAACCACATTTTTCCTTAGTGCTGAAAGAAAGAGAAGTGTCAAAGTAAGATAAAGAAAAAGTCAATAAATAGAAATTCGAAATATTTAAAAGATTAGGGATGACCAATGCACTAGCCTACTTCCCCAACCTTAATGGGGCAGGGAAGAAATGATTAACCAACATGAACAAATTAGTTCAAAGTGCACAGGAGTTCAAATAAAACCATTTGAATCCCATGAATACAAGAGTGAATAGAAAATTTTATCCGATAGATAATATTTCTTCAATAAAACCAAATATAGTCGTAATTAATCTTCAGTGATAGAAATTCCATATATGCATTATCCACCCTACGCATAGCGTTACGTAATCCGACCCAATTTCCGCAGCTATAGACACTACGGCTTAACCTTATATGTATCTTAAATAAATCAACCGAAGTTTCCTAGATAGACTACAGAGCTTACGCATAGCTTTATATATTAAGGAATTCAAGCGAATTTCCGTATCCATAGAGACCACTTAACCGACACATTTCGTTATATATTAAATAAATCAACCGAATTCCCGTAGCCATAAAGACAAACTGTATACAATCTTATAGTACATCGTTGTCGATATTTTTTCTTGACTATACAGCCAAGACAAAAACAAGTTTTGTAGACCCTTGTAACGCTCTTCTTATACACTACTAGTAAGTACCAGAAAACCTTGAAACCCCCCTCCCCCCGAGCCTGTCTGGTTCGCTCAGTTCGCCCTGTCAACCGCACCATACGGGAGGCCCATGAGAGAAAACGAAGTGGCTCGGGGCCAGATATATGGAGGAGTTAGGGGGCAAGGGAGCCTCCCAGTGAATCTTGGCATCGCGAACCAGACAGAGAAGTGGGAGAAGTGTATAGAGGTGTATAGTTTGTTTGGTGGATTGGTATGAACACCGTCTCTCGCCGGTTATTTTGAGAGGGAAAAAAGAACAAATATTAAAGGAAATTCAGAGCACGTGATCAGGGTACTTCTCACGCGGGCATACAGAACTCTCACACATACATACATGGATATACCCCACACAAGTACACATAACCATGTATCCGGTCGCGTTCATGCACAGGATTAAAAATTCACATATACCTACATATGTCTGCGCACATTTTAATACCGCCAGCGAGTGTTCACATGGATGAGTTTTGGTGTGAGATGCGAGATATTGGATCTGGAAAGGATGTTGTGATGATGCTAGAAAGAAAGAGAATAGAGAAATGGGCACTCAAATAGTATCGCTCTACTGTAACAATACGCTTACAGCAGAAACACTGAGAGAAAAAGGTTTTATTTAAAACGAAAACCAACGAAGGAATCTCTCGCAGAAAGTTTTTAAGAGATTTATTTGTAAAGTGAAAAAGTGTGGAAGATAGCTAGCCGGATATCGTCCTGCTGTCATTGGGGGAGGAAGGGTACGTATGTTATGGGTCGGGACCGGGAGGCACGCACTCCTTCAGGTACCAGCTGCAGTTTTGGTTGCCCAGCCCCCTTCAAGGGTAGCGGAATGAACAGATTCGAATTACGATTATTAAAAATATGTTGTTTTATTTTGCGTATTTTTTTAATACTCTCTATATACATGCACTTACGCAGGGGATATGAATATCCAGTGTGTATATATATATATATATATATATATATATATATATATATATATATATATATATATATACAGAGGTTGGACAAAATAATTGGAACAGTAGAAATTTAACACCAATATTTCAATGAGCCATTATATTACGAATATCCATCCAAATTTCATTGTGAGTGTTTTTTTTTATTGTAGATACATAGTTTTATTTATTAACTTTGATTATTATTTGTATTTCTTTTTCAGATCGTGGTATAGATGCTAAGAGGCGTGACCTAACTGGGTTCGAAAAAGGGCAAATTGTTGGAGCTCGAATTGCATGAGCTTCCGTCACTAGATCAGCTAAACTCCTTGTTTTTTCGAGAGCTACCATATCAAGGACCATTACAGAATTCAAGAAGCAGGGTAAAACGTCCAGCAGGACTTCGAAGCTCGTTGAAAGAGACCGACGATTGTTGAAATGATTTGTGATGAAAAATCCCCGGACACCTGCCCCTAAAGTGACTGCAGAGTTGAATCAACATCTCACTCGCCCAGTTTCGAACAAAACTCTTCGCCTTGAGCTCAATAAAGCCGGATATCATGGAAGAGCCGCCATCAAGAAACCTCTGCTTTCTCACCAAAACATTCAGAAAAGGTTGAACTGGTGTAGAGATAACAAGGGCTGGTCGACAGACCAATGGAAGCAAGTAATATTCTCCGACGAGTCCAGTTTTTCTCTTTTCTCCACTGCAGAACGAGTTTATATGTGGAGGCAGCCCGGGGAAACTTTTAATCCTGACTGCCTTCTTCCTACAGTGGAGCATGGAGGTGGGTCAGTGATGATTTGGGCAGCCATATCTTGTAATTCTCTTGGTCCAATCGTTGCCCTGAATGGTAGGACAAACAGCAACGAATATCTGAATATTTTGGAAGATCAAGTCCATCTCAGGTCCAGACATTATTCCCTGATGGTGAGTGTATGTTCCAAGATGACAATGCCCCAATGCACACCGCTCATGTGGTTAAGAATTGATATGAATAGCATAGGAGTGAGTTACAACATATGGAGTGGCCTTCACATATTATTGAGCATTTGTGGTGCGTCTTGGAGCGACAAGTTAGAAGTCGTTAACACTCCATCATTGTGTCTGAAACAGCTGGACTAGGTATTGCAAGAAGAATGGCTCAAGATTCCTCTCATTGAAGTCAAGAAGATGTGTGAATCAATTCCAAGACGCATCCACGCTGTCCAGAAAGCAAAAGGAGGACCAACTCCGTATTAAATATATATTAATTGAATTTAACATGTGTTACAATTATTTTGTCCAACCCCTCTATATACATATATACGCGGTTAAAATGGCAATATTGTAGCTAACTAAGCTCTCCATCAAGCGTAATCGCGTCTGAGGGTATTCGGATGAGATCTTTGTTATCGGCGCTCTTTAGGAATACTTATCTCGAACACCCTTACGGGACCCGATCGAAACACCCTCTTTACCCACAAGGAGGTGTCAGATTGGGCAAGAGTGCTACAGCTAACATTTGGAGGATTGAGTGACCTCTCTGCACCAATGCATGCATGGGGATCAGCCACTACCTTCCACATATTTTGCCATCGAGGGTCTTCGCTTATTAGGGTAGGTGATAGCAATGGTAATATAACAATTTTAACAAGAAGACAACTCCTCTCTCTCTTTATTTTTTCTCTCTCTCCCTCTCTTTCTCTCCCTCTCTTTCTGTCTCTCTCTTTATTTCTCTTTCTCTTATTATTTCCCTTTCTCTCTCTCTCTCTCTCTCTCTCGTTAAATTTAGCGCGTTTATTTTGGGTCGCTGTAGAATTCCACAAGATTTAACGCTCTTCACAACCATTGACAATAGCATGCCAACATCCCCTTCCTCCCCCTTTCCTATGGTGCCTCACATCCCTATCTCTACTCTCTGATCCCCCTCTCCATGTAGGCGGATTCAGGAGCATGAGTTATGAGGGGAGTGTCAGAGGAGTTAG
Organism: Ceratothoa steindachneri; assembly: GCA_963969495.1. Lineage (NCBI taxonomy): Eukaryota > Metazoa > Arthropoda > Malacostraca > Isopoda > Cymothoidae > Ceratothoa > Ceratothoa steindachneri. The sequence continues at coordinate 96,303,754 of OZ018330.1, forward strand.
AGATTGTCTGATAATCTCGCAACAGGCTCGATCCAGATACCGTCAGAAACTACCTTTCCCACACTACTGCGTGAGCGTAGCTTAGTTAGCTACAATATTGCCATTTTAACCGATATATATATATATATATATATATATATATATATATATTATATATATATATATATATATATATATATATATATATATATATATATATATATAATGGAACATATCACATTGATGTGATGTATATCAGTGAAAGATAATGGAAACCACAATATTTGAATCAAGATTTTATTTATAACTATCGGATTAGTTTCGGCAAGATGCCATTTTCAACTAATAATTAATAAACTAGGAAAGGAACACAGTATATATAAGGTAAGACACATCCTAAACAAAATGAAACAGCAGGAAACAATCTGGGAAAAACTCGAGTGAATCTGGCGCGAATGACAAGCTAAACAGAATGAAATGGAACCGGAAACAATCTGGAGAGTTACTAATCTCCGAGACCCATTGCATCTCGGGGTTTATAAATACGATGGGCGACTTTATTCGATATATATTTGTTAAATTTGTATTGCCCTTCAGATAAGTTGAAATTATCAACTTTGTTGATGATGATGGATTCCGCAATTCTCCTCTCAATATATATATATATATATATATATATATATATATATATATATATATATATATATATATATATATATATATATATATATATATATATATATACTGGATATTACTAGCCCCTGCGTAAGTATATGTATATACAGGGTATTAAAAAATACGCAAAATAGAACAGCATATTTTTAATGATCCTAATTCGAATCCTTTTATTCTGCTACCCTTCAAGAGGGCTGGGCAACAAAACTGCAGTTGGTCAACAATATTTACTTTTCTTTTCTATTCTTTAAATTTCTCGGAGTGGAGGGGGCGAGATTGGATCCAACGCATCCCTGAAATCGCGGTGATTAATAAGGTGGGGTCTTAACCCGACTGCGAGAAAAGATATCTGCAACTTCCCACTACTTACTCCGTACCCGAAATAAAATTACATCGCTTTGGGGTAAACATTCGACCGCGAATCTTGACTTGCGTTTCCTAGGTGCAGGAATACTGTATTCATGGTTACACTTCTTGGTCTCTTGACTCTTATTATTTATTACCCGTTCATGTGGTTAACAAATGTTATCGTATAATGGTCGATAAATGTCCTTCGCTTGCTTACTAAACGCTGTTGCTATAGTTATCGATTGTCTTGTTTATGGTTACTAAATGTCTCGTTCATTAGCACTAAAATTACCGTGGTTAACCCAGCATCATTTCCTTTGGTTACCAAATTCGTTTCCATGGTTACCCCGATTCGTCATTCTGTATTCCTTTGCGAAACAGCTCGTTTGGTTGATTTATAACACCATTTATTTACGCATCTCGATATAAATCATAGCGAAACTGAAGTTGAACGTTACGCATGTATGTATGTGTAATTGCGGAAACTCGCACCTAAATAACCAAAACATTGAACGATAGTTCGATATTTTATGTTTTTCTTTGTATGTGTATATGTAGTATAAAAAATTAAAAACACGAAATAAATAAATTTATCCGCCAATGTGTATATATGTCTGTATCCATGTGTGGTTGCGCAAGAAATTCGAATAGAAGCCATCAATATCGTATTTATTTTGAGCAAGATAAAAGGAGCTGAATCAATCAATTTCTTGGTTATTTTTCATTCGCCGTTTCATTGTAACCTTGATTTTATCGGAAGAAAAACGACGGATAATCCAATGCCTCTGCCTCCTTTTCTCCATGTGCGCGTGTATCTACTGTGTATGCGTTGTATGCGTTTAGAGGTCCGTAAATGGAATAGCCTTTAATCCATAAGGCATTAATGGATGGGGGGCGGATTTTCTCTGTACAGGATCTTCGTAATTAAGCTAAATAAGGAAGGAAAGTAGATCTTGGGCTTCACACACAGGCCTCTGGCTCAGTCCGTTCAAGATTTTATTTCTTTTAACTACCTATATGACCACTATCACCGAAATCTTAATGATACCGTTTTAGGCAGTAATTCACTAGATACTACCGGTTTCACGTTTGGTCAACAGTGGAAACTATGGTTGGTCGTATTTTAGAATCAAAACATACTTTATCCCGATGACGCTTCACTTCTTTGTTGGCGTGTACTGAATGACCAGTTTAAGGTTATGGACTAGAAGCAACTTCCCGATAAACCTGGGTATAACTTGTGATGCAGATGTATTTAGGTCATATCATTCGTAGCGGGATAGTGGGTCTTCAATAAGCTTTGATAGGCCCTGGTGGCTTTTATGGCTTTTGTCATCTTGGCGGCTTTTTTCGTCTTGAAAATTATCTTATGTTTAAAGTTCGGAGATTAATGTATTGAATGGTAACAGATCATTCTGGATGTGAAATATGCGAAAGATGGAATTAACATAGATTGTGAAATTCTCCCTCATCTGCCTGATTATCGCTTATTTCAATCACTGACACGGTGTGGGGGAGTGGTGTGTGTGTGTGTCTGTAGGGCCATTCTCCCACTTCCCTTTACATATATCTTTCCCTACCCCTGTTTGAGTGTGTAAGTATAATTGGCCTTCCGATTTTCTATATTATGAATACGAATAATAACCGATTGTATTCTCTTTTCAGAGATATTACTTTGTACTAAGTATATTTAATGAAAGATATAATTTTCTAAATATATATATATATATATATATATATATATATATATATATATATATATATATATATATATATATAATATACGAGTAAATATTTAGAGAGTTAAATTGTAATTGCTTGTCCAGCGCATTGGGATATTACCCTAGCATTGCATCCTGTGTCTTCAAAGAGTGAAGCTTCAGCGGACTGTGAGAGGAATCCTCGAGGCGAGTGCTCCGCCCAACCCAGCCCACTGCCTACCTGCATTGGCTGATGAGCCTGTCCTCCTTCTTATTGGACAACTTCTACTACTACTTCTCCCCCCCCCCCAACGCACAAGTGATAGCCCTGTGCCCCTTCTCGTTCGGGTGTTGTTGTTTTTTTTTTGTTGTGTGGACCTTGTTGTGTAGCCTGTCATATTTTATTTTGGTTTTCGGTTGGGAGAATTGAAATTTGTATAGAATATTTATTTTGAATGCGCACCGGTTTTTTATTTTTTTTTTGTAAATATAAACTGTAATTGTAACTGTATTTTTTTGTAAAGTAAAGGACTGTATATCAAATCGTATCAATTCTTCCTCGGGGTTCTCAAGGTCCATAAATCCTAGGATAAAGTTGGAACGCGGGTTTAGTGTTGCTTTCGGCCCGCTACATTTGGCGCCCGAATAGGGACCTTGAGATCTCGAAACCGGAGGAATTTGATTTGATTGCAGTTCATCTGTATATTGGTAAAGTAGTTTGATTGATCTTTCCCTCCTCCTATACTTTGTTACCAACTTGCGAACAATGGCTTTGGCTGAAACTTTGAATGAAGAAGTAGTGCGATTGAGACTGGAGTTGAGGAAGAAAGAAGAGGAGTGCGAAATGTTGGGGGAATGATTGAGGCAATGAAGAATGAGATGAAAGGGATGAATGAAAAGACTGATAGGATGAAGAAGGAAATGGGAGACCGACAGGATCAGACTAACCGACGGATGCAGGACCTATATAATATGATGACAGGTGCTGGACCAGCCCCAGGACCTACGACCCTGACCCCTGCTCCGACTGAAGGGACTCCGCTGAATGGAATAGATGGCAGTGTGATTGAGTCTAAAGAAGATACTGTGATTGGTAGGAAAGAGGGTGAATGGAAGAAAGTCGAAAGTAAGAGAGGAAGGAAGCATGGTTCTAATGTTAAGGATAGGAAGGCGAGAGGGAAGAGTGTGGATTCGCTATACTCAGATGAGGGAGAAAGTGAAGTTATGATTGGAATGAGTGAGACCGAGAGTAGCTCTTCGGAGAGTGAAGTGAATGTGGGGAAAGGAATTTTGATTAGGGAAGTGCCTAGGATTGATAAGTTTAGATTGCATCGGGGAAAGAGTATGGATGAGTTCTTCGGGGATTTTGAGCGGTACTGCAAGCTCAAGTACCCGCAGAACAAGGGTCACTGGGTGAGTGTTCTGGGAGATTGTTTGGATGGGAAAGTGTTGGAGTTTTTTCGAGTAATAACGAGTGTGGGAAGGCCAAAGTACGATGTAGTGAAGAAGCGGATGATTGGACAGGTGAAACGAATGAAAGAGAGTGTGAAATATAAGAGAGTGAATGAATTTGAGAAGGCGCGTATGGGTAAGAACAAAGGGGTGAATATGTATGCACATAGGCTTGAGAGTATGGCAAGAACGAGGTATAGTGATGATGATGTAAATGAATGTAAACCACTGATGAGGAAGTTTTTGGACACGATCCCGCGAAAGGTGAGTGATTGGGTGAGTGGAAAGAGAAAGGAGAGAATGAGACTGATAGGTGAACGGTTGATGTGGGAGGATGTGTTGGAGCTGTTGGAAGATGGACGATTTAATAATGAAAGCGATCTAGAAGAGGATGAATGGTACAGTGTGAATATTGGGGGTAAGAAGCCTAAGAGCTTTGCTCCACCCAAGCAGTTTGTCAGCTACAGGGATGACCTGAAGGCTGCACCAGCTGGAGTCATGTCGAGCTTCCTTGGCCGGCAGAATGGATGGGTAAATGGAGGGTGGTCGAATGGAAGGGGACAGATGAATGTCAAGCGTGGGAATGGGTATATGAGAGAGAAGCCGAGGTATGTCCCAGCAAATGAGAGACCGAATCGGGTGAGAAAGATTGTGGAATGTCGTAGGTGTGGAAGGAAGGGTCATATGTTGGCAGAATGTAGGTAGACGTCTGGTGCATATTTTGGGTGTGGTAAGAAGGGGCATATGATAAAGTATTGCCAGGAAAGTGTGAAAGAGTGCTTTGAGTGTAAAGAAAGAGGTCATTTGAAGAAAGATTGTCCGAGGTTGAATGGTGGAGCAACTGGTGGGGAAAGTATGAAGTATGCGTGTGGTAATTGTGGAAAGGCTGGCCATTATGCGAGGATGTGTCGTGACCAGAGCAATGTATGTAACTATTGTGCGATGGAAGGACATTCGAGTGAAAAGTGTTGGATTAGACTGAGAGCGCAAGGTGTGAATGGAAAGTCTGAAGCGGGAAACTAAATTGTAAGAGGGTATCTGGTGAAGTATCCTCTGGGTGCATAAGTGTGAGTAATGTGTTGGTAAGTTTGTCTAGTGTGAAAGGGCTGTTTGGAGTAAGTATGAGTGTCTGAGTGTGAAGGTGCTATTGAATCGAATTGAGTGTTTGGCTTTAATAGATTCTAGATGCAAGGCGAGCTTGATGTATAAAGACGTGTATGACAAGGTGAGCAAGAAAGCCCTCCTGAATAAGTGTAAGGGTAGTTTGGTAGGTATTGGTAGTAGGAGAGTGCCTGTGATTGGAATGATAAGGTCAGCTGTTCGAATGCACGGCATGTTAAAGAATGAATGTGAATTCTCTGTGATTGATAAGGTGAGTAGTGAGTATGGTGTGATTTTGGGGTATGATTTTATGAAAATGAATCGTATGGTTGTGCATCCTGTGAGTGATCAGATTAAGAGAAAAATTGGTAAAAATGGGGTGTATAAGTTGTATGTAGGGAAAGATGGTAGTGTTTTGAGGAGTGTGTTTACTGGTATTGAGATGACTGCTATGGAGAGTGTAAGGCTTGTGAAGGGTAAAAGGGTGTCTGTTAGAGTGAGTTGGAGTAAGGATGTTAGTTTGAATGTGGGTGAGAACACTGTGATATTGGATAGAAAGGATGCATGTTATAAGGTAAGGCGTGTTGCTTGTGTTTGATGGCTTGATGAGAAGGAATGATCCTTTTGTATGTGTGCAGGCGGACCCCAGAGTGAAGGGACAGGTGAGAGGGATCCAAGTCGGAGATGTACTAGGTCCCCTCTCCACTGTCAGTGAGGTAGGTATGGATGATAGCACAGATGTCAGAGTGAATGTTGCAAATGAAAAGACATGTGAATGGATGTATAATGAAGTGAAGTGCATGGGGAAATTAGATGGATGTTTGACTGAGTATGAAAGGGAGGATGTGTATCGAATGATATTTGAACGAAAGGGAACCCTCAGTAAGGGTGATCTGGATTTCGGGGTTGCAAAGCTCCCAGAATTCAAGATTGTCCTGAAGGAAGACTCCCCAATCTGTCAGCGGCCGAGGCATTTCCCACGTCCGATTGCTGATGAGATTGAGGAGCAGTGTTTGGAATTAGAGCAATTGGGGGTGATTAAAGAAAATGAGAGTGCATGGAATAGTACAATTGTGCCTGTACGTAAGCCGGATAGAAGATTGAGTTTGTGTGTGGATTATCGAAAGGTGAATGAAAGGTTTCCGATGTGTGTGGTAACTGAGTGTGTGTATAGTATGCATGGGATGAAGTGGTTTACGAAGCTGGATCTTGTACGGGGCAATTACTAGATGCCCATTGCTGAGAAGAGCCGGCCGGTGACTGCGTTCTCTTCCACAAAGAGGCATTATCAGTTCCGGAACCTCAGCTTTGGGTTGGCTAATGCTCCCGGAGCCTTCCAGCGGGCAATGAATGTTGTGTTGAGTAAGTTTGCGAGTAAGAATGTTATTGCGTTTATAGATGATATTTTGATTATGACTGAGACTTTTGAGGAGCATATGAGATTGGTGAATGATGTGTTGAGAACGTTGGAGAGTGTTAGTGTGAAGGTGAAAGTGGCGAAGTGTGAATGGTTTGCGAAAGAAGTGGAATTCCTTGGGCATATGGTGAGTGAGAATGGGTTACGAAAGTCACCAAAGTATGTTGAGTAGGTGCGAATGTTTCCTAAACTGGTCACTGTGAAGTACTGAAGTCGTTTTGGGGTTTGATTGAGTTCCAGCGAAAGTTTATACGTGATTGTTCTGGTGTGAGTAAGCCTCTGACTGAGTGTATGGGCAAGAAAGGTAGTACGGTTGTCAGGTGGAATGATAAGATGAATGAGGCGTATGAGAAACTTAAAGAGGCAGCGGCTGAAGATGTTGAATTGGCGTATCCAGATTATAGTGTGAATGCTAAAATACTTGAATTGTATACAGATGCGAGTGGGTATTGTATGGGAGGTTTTCTGATGCAAGAGCAGCGTTTGAATGGAGAGAATGTCAGGCAAATAATTGGGTATGTATCCAAGGCTATGAATGTGGCAGAGCGAAAGTATTTGACTGTGGAACGAGAGTTGGCTGCGATAAGATATTGTTTGAAAGTGTTGCGTCCATTTTTGTATGGTGTGAGGTTTGTGATCAAAACAGATCATCAACCTCTTGTGTATCTGCAGCGTATGAAGTGGGCTGGTAGTAGGATTGCAAGGACTTTGGAAGATTTGAGTGACTTTGACTATGTGATTGAGTATGTGCCTGGTGAACGGAATGGAGTGGCTGATTTGATGTCAAGGTATCCTGGTATATGAATGATGAAAATGTGTGTGGAGTGAGTGATCCTGAGTATTTGCCGAAAGGGATTATGAATGGAAAGGAGAGTAAGGGTGGTGGTGATTCCTTGTTTGAGAGTGTATGGAATGGTTTGCAAGATTTAAAGAGTGATGAAGTAGATGTGAGAGTGCCCGATAGTGTGGATGACTTAAGGAAGGAGGTAATGAGTGAAGTATGTAGGAAGCCTGAAAGCATTGGTATGGCAAGGGTGCGGAACTTCATGAAAGAATTGAGAGCAATGTGTATGCAAGGGGTCCCGCCGTTTCAGGAAGTGTTGATTGTAGTGAGTCGTTTGTATGGATTGATTGTTTATGTGCAATTTAGTGGTGAGAGGCCGATTGTTTACAAAGATGAGAAGATAAAGGGTTTGAATCCTAATGTGGTACATCTGCAATGTTTGAGCGGTGTGCGCTACAATTGGGTGATTGAAAAGGGTTCATATATGAGAGAGAAGAATGATTGTCTGGATGAAGATGAGTGTGTGGTGAGTGGTGATATGGGAGTTGATGACAATGTGGATATCAGTGCTGATGTTGGTGTGCTTGTTCCTTCTGTATATTGCGAACATGGTGGACCTGATATGATGGAAGCGAGAGTGAAAGTTGGTGAAAGGTTGTTCTGTGATTTGATTGATACTGGAGAGCAAGTGTCTTTAGTGAATGAGAGTATTCTGAGTAAGTATGATGAATTTAGATGTTACGAGCATAAACCTGTGAAGTTACGAATAAGTGGATTATGGAATGGCATGATAGTGGCATGGGAACAGGTTAGTCTGAAAGTAAGTTTGGGTAATGGTGTGAATGTGAAGCATGACTTTGGGATTCTAAAAGATGAGCAAATGCCGTGTTGTTTCTTGCTTGGTGTAGACTTTATGAGATTGAATGATTTGTCTTTGGATGCTGATAAGGATTGTATTAGGAAAGGTGAATGTGAGGTGATGAGGTTGAATGAGTGTGCGAAGAATGTTGTCAAATTTTGCGGTATGATTGAGTTGGTCATGGATGATGAGAATGAGATTTTAAGTGATGATGATATTCTAGAGATGCAAGAGATGTGTCCTTTTGTTAGTGAGTTGAAGAGGTGTGTAATGACGCGTGTTGATTTGAATGAATGGCCAGAGTGTTTAAGTGATTTTAAAAGGTATGCTAAGGATTTTATTGTTTGTATGGATGTTGTATATTTTGTGAGGCATGTGAAGGGTGGTGATGATATGTATGTACCTGTGATGTCCTTAGTTGGTATGATTGGTCTGGTGAAGGTTGTGCATGATAATTATGGGCATATTAGCAAGTTTATGCTGTGGGAGTGTATGAAGGAGCGTGTGTTCCATTCGTTTCTGAGAACTGTTGTGAAAGATGTTGCAACTACGTGTGAAAGGTGTCAGAAGCGAAAGGTGCAAGGTGTGCAAGTAAAGCCGCCGATGTTGAAAGTTGATGCGAAAGAACCGTTTGAATTGGTGGTGATTGATTGTCTGTCTTTGCCGCGTACGAGTGCTGGGAATGTTGGTATGGTTGTTATGGTTGATCATAAAAGTAAGTTTGTGTATGCAGCGCCTGTGAGAGATAAAAGGAGTGTGACTGTTGCGCATGTGGTTGAGCATTTGTTTTTTCCTATGTGTGTATGGAAGCCTAGAAGATGTCTGAGTGATAATGGACCTGAATTTGTAGAAGTGTTTGAGCAAATGTTGAGAGAGAATGGTGTGGAGCATGTGAGAACAACTCCGTATGTACCGTCTTCAAATGGATTGGCCAAACGTACGATAAGAACCTTGTGTGAGATGTTGAGAATGATGAGTACGACAGTGAATGACTGGGATGTATGTCTGGGAAGAGTGTTGTGGGCGTATAATTCGACTGTGCATAGTGCAACTGGAATGTCCCCATGTCAGTTTGTGATGAATTTTGAAAGGCGAGTGAAAGATAGGTTTCGTTTGAATGAAAGTGAGCAGAGTGTATGGCGTGAGGCACATAAGAAGTTTGGTTCATTTGAATTAGGTGCGAAAGTATTGAAGATGAAAGAAGTGAAGGATAGGTTGAATGTGTCAAAGATGAGTGAGAAGTTTGATGGACCTTATAGAGTTGTGAGAGTTTGGGAAAATGGAGTGACGTATGTTTTGGAAATTTTGAATGACGGTATGACTGAGAGATTGCGGGCTCATCAGAGTCAGTTAAGGAGGTAGAGAGAACCTCCTGACTACCTGGTGAGCCATCCGGTGTATGAATTGTGCAAAGAGAGAAATAGTGTGCATGATGATGAGAAGGCATGTGATAGTATGGATCAGTCTGGAAAAGAGCTTGTCTTGGTCTCGAGGAGTAGAAAGCGTACAAAGAAGAGTGAAAAGAAGAATGCAAGTACGAATGAAAGTAAGTCCAAGCAGAGTCTTTCTGGTATGGGTTATCTTGAAAGGGAGATTTAGTTTTTGCGTAAACAGGTGAGTGATTTGGCTGGTATAAGTAGACGAGTGCCTGATTTTTTCTGGTTTTGGGAACAGTATGAATGATAGTGTGTTTGGGCAGAATGAACCTAGTGTGGCTGATTTTTCGGGTTTTACGAATGGTAATAGTAGGGGTGAGTTTGATGTAAATGATGAAGTGGCTGATTTTTCAGGTTTCTGGTGGGAACCTGCCGAAGGGGTTTCTAGTATGCCTGTTGAGAATACAGGGGATGTGAGTGACCTGTCTGTTTCGCAAGAGTGAGCTTTGAGTTTGATGAGGGCTGTGAGTGAGGAGATGATGAATGGAGGTATGAAGAGTGAAGGTTCTGAACGAAAAAGTATGAAAGAGTTCTGTCGAGAGATGAGCGAGTTAGTAATGAAAGCGAAGAGTATGGTGGATGACATGATTGATATTGACGAAGAGACCGAGACTGACAAGAAAACTGATGAACAACCCCAACCGATTGCTACGCGTAACCAGGGACTGGTAGAAGAGTGTGAATGGGTGCAGAAGGGTGCGATTGAGCACAAGTGGTACCGTGAAGAGTGATTGAAAAGGTATTGCGTGTGTCGAATGGCTTAAGGAAGGAGGGGTGTGGGGGAGCGGTGTGTGTGTGTGTGTCTGTAGAGCCATTCTCCCACCCCCCTTTACATATATCTTTCCCTACACCTGTGTGAGTGCGTGGGTGTAATTTGCCTTCCGAATTTTTATATTATGGATAAGAATAATAACCGATTGTATTCTCTTTTCAGAGATATTACTTTGTACTAAGTAAATTTAACGAAAGATATAATTTTTAAATATATACGAGGGGCAGTCCATAAGTTTTGCGAATCGGTAGGGCAAAACAGAGGAAGGAGGATGGCTGTTTGTGGGGGTGTTAGGACAAGTTATGACAAGTCAGGACCTGCAGCCACACACTCCTGCCTCGTCTATTTAAGAAGCAGTAGCTGATCGCAGATCGTCAGTCACAAATTTTTCAACAATGGAGAAGGTTGAGCACCGTGCACTGATCAAATTTTTGACCAAGGAAGTCAAGAATGCAAAAGAGATCCATGAACGCATGGCTGCAGTTTACACCGACACCGCCCCTTCCTATGCAACCATTGCTCGCTGGAATAGGGAGTTCCGTCATGGTCGTGCGTCCCTTGAAGATAAACCTCGTCCAGGACGCCCGTCAGACGTGACCAACGAGGACAATGCGGCCCGTGTGGAGAGGAGGATCCTCGAAAATCGTTTCCTTATACGAGGGGCGGTCAATAAGTTTTGAAATTCGGATATAAGGAAACGAGATATGAGGAAAAGTGTTTTATTATTTTTCAATATAACTATCCTCGACTTCAATGCACTTGCGACACTTGTCCCTGAGGCTTAGAATTTACGAAAACCAGAAATCTCCCGACTGCTGTTCAATCCACTCCTCGACGGCGAGCTGGACATCTTCATCGTCCCCAAACCGGTGTCCACGCAGTGCAGCCTTGAGCTGGCGGAATAAAAAGTAGTCGCTAGGGGCCAGATCTGGACTGTAGGGAAAGATGGTTGAGCTCCTCGAGTCCGCACTCGCGCAGGGCAGCTTGTGCAACTCTGGCCTTGTGGACAGGGGCATTGTCGTGGAGGAGCAGAACACCGCATGTCAACTTGCCGCCCCGCTTCTGACGGATGCACTTCTTCAACCCAGCCATTTCCTTGGCGTAATATTTGCCTGTGATGGTCTTTCCACGAGGCGCATAGTCCACCATCAACACTCCCTCAAAATCCCAGAAGATGGTGGCCATGATCTTCCAGTCTGAGGGTTGGGTCCGGAACTTGATGGGGGTCGGAGAGCCCCCTGTGCTTCCAGGCTATGCTTTTGACCTTGGTCTCGGAATCCCAGTGATGGACCCACGTTTCATCACCTGTCACTATGCGTGCCTCGAATCCAACCGGGTTTCGGCTGTACAGGAGCAGCAGCTCCTCCGAATTCGACGACGTTGAAGTCGATCATGGGGCGTGAGGTTTCGTGAAGTTTCTAGGGACCCAACGGGCAGCAACCTTGGTCATGGCCAAATTGTCGTGGATGATGTTGATAACACTTCCATGTGATATTCCAAGTTTTCGCTCGATTTCTTCGACCTTCACCCGTCGATTTTCGAGGATCATCCTCTCCACACGGGCCACATTGTACTAAATGGTCACGTCTGATACGCGTCCTGGACTGGGGTCATCTTCAAGTGATTCACGACCATGGCGCAACTCTCTGTTCCAGCGAGCAATGGTTGCATAGGAAGGGGCGGTGCCGGTGTACACTGCAACCTTGCGTTCATGGATTTCTTTTGCATTCTTGACTTCCTTGGTCAAAAATTTGATCAGTGCGCGGTGCTCAACCTTCTCCATTGTTGAAAAATTTGTGATTGACGATCTGCGATCAGCTACTGCTTCTTAAATAGACGCGGCAGGAGCGTGCGGCTGCAGGTCCTGACTTGTCATAACTTGTCCTAACACCCCCACAAACAGCCATCCACCTTCCTCTATTTTGCCCTTCCGATTCGCAAAACTTATTGACCGCCCCTCGTGTATATATATATATATATATATATATATATATATATATATATATATATATAAGAGTAAATATTTAGAGAGTTAAATTGTAATTGCTTGTCCAGCGCATTGGGATATTACCCTAGCATTGCATCCTGTGTCTTCAAAGAGTGAAGCTTCAGCGGACTGTGAGAGGAATCCTCGAGGCGAGTGTTCCGCCCAGCCCAGCCCTGAAACAGAGGGCGTTACATGCCCTGCCTACCTGCAATGGCTGACGAGCCTGTCCCTCTTCTTATTGGACAACTACTACTACCCCCCCCCCCCAGCGCACAAGTGATAGCCCTGTCCCCCTTCTCGTTCGGGTGTTGTTTTTTTTTTGTTTTGTGTGGACCTTGTTGTGTAGCCTGTCATATTTTATTTTTGTTTTTGGTTGGGAGAATTGAAATTTGTATAGAATATTTATTTTGAATGCGCACCGGTTTTTTATTTTTTTTGTAAATATAAACTGTAATTAAAACTGTATTTTTTTTGTAAAGTAAAGGACTGTATATTAAATCGTATCAATTCTTCCTCGGGGTTCTCAAGGTCCGTAAATTCTAGGATAAGGTTAGAACGCGGGGTTAGTGTTGCTTTCGGCCCGCTACAACATCATCTCGATGGAAAAAAGCTATGAAGGAGGTGGACGAAGAGATCAATGTGCATATTTGATCAAAACCATGATTAGTAGAGCGTTGTTGATAATGACGGTACCTACTTCCTTAATTAAAATTCATATTTAATAATGTTTTCTCTTCCTTTTTAGAAACGGAGAATATTTTTTTGCAAGCTAATACAAATGTCGACCAATTTGAATACCAACATGAATGGATATGCAAGAGATCAGCTTTCACGAAGAGGATCTAAGATTTTCACAATAGTGTAATACCTTTGGAACAGGACCACACCTCTGGGGGACATCTAATAAAGAATACGATTCTCTTATGGCAAAGGAACGAAACTCTTTTATTTTTAAAAAAAATATTTATGCGTTCATCTGATGGGCACCAACGATGGTACACTTGGCCAAAATGAAACTAATTTAAAAATAAACTATAAAAACAAAAAAGGAACAATAGGTGCATTTACGTACTCCTGGAGAGACTTGAGTATCTCAGGATCCCAAGCACAAAATTAATTTAATTAAGAAAAAAAATGAATAGTATAGAGGAGGCCCGTCTCCTCCAAAGACTTTACCGCAGCACTATGGGGTTCCCAAGAGCCCTACCCCAGCACGAAGGCCAAGAGGTAGCGACCACGCTCTCAGTTTAGTTTTACTGAAAGATCGACATCTGCGCAGCCAACTTATTAGTCTTTAAAATGCTAAACAGATTTACTAATATACATTATGACTCAATATGTGAGCTAGATAAGAGATAGGCAACTAGAAATAACGGGTTCAAACCACAGGGGATTCAGGTAAATCGATACAAAAGGGACACAAGAAAAGAAAAAAAGGTTGTACACCCACCATGCAAAATAGCTAATATCTATCTCAACGATCTTCTTCATACGGGACCTAAACTGGCTGCATGCCCTGGTTAGGCAGTCCTTGTCAATATATGACATTACCTCAACAATGGCGGCCTTCATAGATCTTAAAGTGTTGTGAGCTGCCTTGTTGACATAGTTTTCAACAAAGCGCAACATCAAATAATCCATGTCGTTGCAGTCGGGGAAACTAGGTGGCCACAAGTGTGGGGACCAGGGGTGCGAAACGTTGTTGAGCAACCATGCCTGTCTTCCTTGCCTTGTGTGCAGTACCTGAGTCCTGGTGGAAAACACGCAAAGGCCTTCCCGCGCATACTTGGTTCAGACAAAGCTTGAGTACAGTCCCCAGCACCTCAATGCAAATGTGAGCTTTGGCATTGAGGCCTTGCGGGAGATGTGAGAAGGCATAGTGTGGCCATAGTTGCTGTCCACGACTAGAACCTTTAAAGAGGGGCGAGATTTCCTGTGCATGACCGTAGGCACTTGGTCCTTATTCTCAGTCTCGCCATACTTCCGTTTCATTTTGTAAACGAGGTTCCGCGGGTAGTTAATGTCACAATCTCCTCCACGCTTCTCCTGACGCGGAGAGCCGCGAGTAAAGACGTGCTGTCTTTCGATTTCAGATGACATTCTCAGAAGAAACTCCTATGCTGTTACCTGCATGGAAGTTAAACTCTTAATGAGCGTGTCCAAAGTCAAGCAACCTAAATTGGTGCGGTCATTCTCCCCTAGGCACACTTTCAACTTTCTATCGATTTACCTGAAACACACGTTAGTAAACAAAGGATTTAATTAACACTGCGTTAGCAAAATTATTTATCTTCTTATAAAATAATAACAAAGATGGAATGTTTTGCATAAGCATGTTGTCGAAAGGACTACATTAAATATGTTTTAGAATAGAAAGAATAAATATTACTTTAAAATATAACCTTGCATAGATAAGAATTATGAAACTAATTCTTTATCCATATCTTCCTTTCCTTTGCCCATCGTTCACGTCTTACTTCCATCTTTTTCTGTTTTTTTAAATAGTTTGAATATATCTTAGAGTGTTTTCTGTTTCGTAATTCTGTAATTATGGACACTATGTTTCTATTCTTCTATTGTATAAAACACTACGGTAAAGGAAAAGTAGGGGGTCATTGAGTGAAACACCACTCAAGGACAAGCCATGAGTGTTATACTTGCTAGAGGGCCGAAACTCGTAGCTTACCTTGGGAGATCCATCTTAAGCTCTAGCACTAAACATCAGGGACTCTTTAAGCTAAGTTGACGGTTTTCTCCGGTTCTCATTTTTTGTTTTTCCACTGTTTATGTTGAATAAAACCTAGGATTTCTCTTTCTATCTATCAAATTACAGGAACGAATGGGCAATTAAGAGTAAGTAGTCTTCAAGAGGAGGCATCTCTTGCAAGGCCAACATACAAGTGTTGTAGCCGAAGAGAGAGTAACTTTGTATGCTGCTCCCCCCCCCCTCCCTATTTCAAGGAACGGTTTTTGTAAATTGCACACTACTTGTCTATCAGACTTGTATATTTATTTCAATATTCCTTCATTTCTATTACATCAATCTTTCATCAATTTTATTTTGAATCTTAAGAAAAGGTTAATTTTTTTTATTTTCTCCGTTATTTGCATTTTTTTGTATGTGTATGTAATTTTCTTACTATATTTTCTTAGACTTTATTCTGCCTCGTTAATACCCTTCTTCGAGCCTACTTTAATCGTACCCTCCATCCTTGGATACTCGACAACTATCTATTAAGTGATCTCTTAATTAATCGAGCAATAAAAAAAATCATTAATTTATGGATAGAAATCAAACAACTCTTTGAAGTTTTTTATATTTAAAATAAGTATTTATTTATAAGTTGCTAGATAATATAATTAATTTCCACAAGTATAAACCACTACTCTCCATTTTTCTACTACCCTTTAAATAGCATGTTTGTAATAATTCAGCGACTTTGATGAAAAAGGTTCTATGATATTAAACGATCTAGATAATGAATTAGTCCTGGGAAAAAAAATATTATCCCAGGGAAAACAGGGATCTCATCCATAGAAGATTATCTCGTGCTTTTATTGGCATAGGAATGGCATAATCCATTTTGAACTGCTTAACCCAATCAGACTTTCACAAAGAGGTTTACTGTACTCAATTGTACCATTTAAATGCAACACTTGAAAAGAACTCTTTCACCAAGATATTACGCGAATTCATATCGCAAGACACCATACAAAGATTTAACAAATTCGACTGGGAACTAGTGAGTTATCTTCTATGTGGGAGCATGAAACTCAATACGCCGTTATCACACAGAATTTTTCTGGTCGAGACAGACCAGCGCAGCTGTGTTTAATTTGGGGTGCTTTATCACAGTCTTCCCCACAGTTTGATAACGCTGTCCCGCTCCCAGGTGGCAGCCGAGTCCATCTTCCCCTCTTGAGGTAGAAGGGAATCTCTCTTATTTCCCGTTCGCCTCGTCGATGCCCCAAATTATCAAGGTCCATGTTTGCTTAAGCCGCGTCCTTTGGGAATTTCGCTTAATTTCCTTTCGCCTCGTCGATGCGCGAAGTTATCAAGGTCCATGTTTGCTTAAGCAGCGTCCGATATCCCCTTGGGACGCCCTCGCTGCGCGCAGCTCTCTGTCGACCATGGCTGTGGTTCCTATTTAAGGTGATGTCTGCAAATCCTCAGCAGAGAGAGAGAGAGAACCATAGCTTTTTGCTGTCCAGATCTGAGTATCTGGTTCCCGTTAAGTGGTCCCCTCGCATTTATTTATGTGATCTCGTCAGCAGATCGTCTTCGTATAATCCGCCCTGATCAGATGAAGATTGCGGAAACCCGTTTATACCCCGGAAGTTTGTCCTGGCTCTCTCTCGTCTCACTAAATTGGTTGAGATTCCCTGCCGTCCACATACCTATCTCGATTTCGTGATTACTTCTCCCTGGAGCTGAGATAATCTCAACCCTCTTCAGAGTCTCTCTAGACGCCTTCGCATCGAGACCTCATCGATGAAGACCTGGCCATTGGTCTTCCACATCCACAGTTTATTCTCCAGAGGTAACTAGGAGTCCTTTCCTCGTAAATCCCACCTCTTCGTTCCCAGTCCTAAAAAGAATTCCCCATTTGGCGTAACGCCAATAGAATTGCTAAATCTATTATTCAATCTAACTTATTGGATCACTTATATATTTTCCCGGACCTAGTTTCCTTAATTTTTGCCTGTCATAATATTCTTTTGTCGTAATGATTATTATTTAGATTTACATATTTATCTATGCCCTTGTTCTTATTATTTGTATTAAAGTTTATTTTTATAGAGGTGTTTATCTTTCGAATAACCCTTGAGACGAACTCAGCAAACGTATTCCCATTTAAAGAGCCAGCCTAATAATATCGCACTCTAAGTAGAAGGGCTTTACCTTTCCCCAATTCAATCGTACCCGAGCGCAGCGCCGATAGGGGCTGCCTGGCGTACAGTAGTGTGTACCTTTAGAGACCTTTTGGTCACACGCCTTCGTCCCTCGACACTCCATACTCACTGGATTTATTCCCATCAGATTATATATTTTAGGAGTTTAGCCAATCGCCTGAAGAGAATGAAGATGTCAACAACAAAAGAGGTCGAAACAAACATAAAGATCTTTTTTTAAAATCAAAGTCAAACGATCTTAACACACATGTTAATGAAAAGTTAGTAGAAACATAGAAACTGGTAGAAACTGGTGTAAATTAAATTACTTATCATATTGATAAATAAAAACACTTATTTAAATATAACTTCAAAGAGTTGTGTGATTTACATTCATTAAATAATAATAAACATAAAAATGTTGCATTACTTAAGGGATGACCTAATAAACAGATATTAATCAATGTATGTGTGAATGAATATTGACTTTTGTGTATATTGTATAAATAGCTCATAACTTGGGTGGTGGCAGCATTTTCTTAGTTTATGATGTTTGTTCTTCTAGCTTTTGTTCGCAAAGTTTAAAAGGTAGAGCATCAACAGCAATTAATCCTAAGATTCCTGCTCTGGCCCCCAGGTCAAGTCCAGCAAATACCTTCATTACTATACTCATGTATAGAACCTTTTGATGTGTAGCACAACCAGTGGTTAAGTTGAAATACAGTTTCAAGCTCTACGTGATTTTTTCATAACCTATTTTTAGTCACGTGCGAATCTAGTATAGGGCGACTCTATATCTCATTAGGTTGACCGGTCGGTCGGTCGCCGTTTCGCTTTTTTGTTTTGGTAATAACATTGTAACTATTCGGCCGATTCTAACAAAGTTGGAAACCCTTATGTTGTTTTACATCCACTTTCGAATAATATAATTGCTAAGGTCTTTCCAAGAGTAGCCAGGGAATTATTTGGTTTTGGCAATAACATCATAACTATTCGGCCGATTCTAACAAACGTTGTAAATCTTATGTTGTTTTACATTATCTTTCTAATGATATAATTGATAAGGTTCTCTCAAGGTTACTCCTGGAACTATTGAAAGTTTTGAGGGTCGTAAGATCATAAATCACAATAAGTGAGAGCACTCGACCTTTGGTCAGCAGACCTTGTTTCAATGATTTGTTGATTATTGCTAAAAAAATAACATAATTTTTGGACGAAAAAACCTTTGAGTGTCTGACAGAGGTCATCTATTAAATTCAATACCCATTAGGTTCAACACACCCCAGCCACAAACCTTCAATTTCAATTACAGTTCCAAGAACAGCATCTGGTTTTTGCACTATGGCTAAGTGTTCAGCGCTTGCTCCATCTTTGCTGCGGATCTTCCCGGCATTGCACTACCGCTGGGATCGGGCTGGTATTGCATGACCTCCGGGATCGTCCCGGTATTGCACTACCGCCGGGATATGCTCGGTATTGCACTACAGCCGGGATTGGCCAGGTATTGTACTATCACTGGGATCGGCCAGGTATTGCACTACCACCGGGAACCGACTGGTATTGCACTACCGTCGGGATAGGGCCGGTATTGAACTACTGTCGGAATCGGGCCGGTATTGCACTACCGTCGGGATCGGCCGGTAGTGCACTACCATTGGGATCGGCTCGATATTACACTACCGTCGGGATCGGGCCACCGACGACAAGGACCATGAAGCACTTTCACCCATTAAGGCAAATGAAATCTAAATACCCTCATACAATTAAATTATAAAATTAAAAGGTTTGTCAAAAGAATAGTGAAGTTGGGGGACATGAAAAGTGACAGTCGATTGTGCTTAAAACTAAGAGTCGAAAACTATCAAAGGAATATCTGCCAGGACGCGACGAAGATAAGGAGGTGAAAATGTGTGGAAGAAGCTACAGATCCCCTTGCGGATGTTGGAGCCAGCAGGGAGAGAGGGATGGACGGAGAGAGGGATGGACGGAGAGAGGGATGGACGGAGAAGAGAAAGGAGGGATGGAGGGAGGGAAAAGGGCAGGGAGAGAGGCAGAGATAGAGACAGGATGAGAGGAAGAGAGTAGATTAAGCGAGTTTGAGAGAGAGATAAAGAGAGAAAGTATGTGTGTTTGTGTGTGAGAGTGAGAAATTGTGTGAGATAGAGATAAATGGAGAGTGCGGGTGTTAAAAGAATATGATTACCTTAACAGATATTGCTATCCATATTGAGGAGTTACTATTGAGGCAAACCCTTAACAAGCAGCTCTCCCCAACTGCCTTTCCCATTCGCCTTTGTGCCCACGAAAGGTAGGAAAGAGGCTTCCTTGTCTGTGCTGAGGTAAAAAAAGACGACTAGGAATTCTTGCTAAAATTTAAACAATTCTCTCCCTAATATTATGTCAAGGGGCGGTTTGTCTCCCATTAATCTCCTCGATTGGTGTTGTTTGTGTTTCGTACAAAGTGCAGTGTTAACCTGAAACGCCGCTTGAGCGAAAACAGTGGATGAGATTAAAGGGGAAATAGCCACCTGCTGGAGACTCGAGGAAAAAGGGCATGGAGGGGGCGGAGGGGTTGGGGGCTGGCGAGTAGGCGTCTCTAGGGCTGGGAGTTAGGAAGAAGAATTAAGGGGAATCACAGTGAAATGGGGTATAGGAGGGAGCCAAAAGTGAGAAGAGAAAGAGGAAGGTGATGGCTTGCGAGGGAAAAGATGAAAGATTAATCGAAAGAACGTGGTGTAGGAAGTGATGGAGTGATGATGACGTGATGTAGAAGCAGTGGAGGTGGAGGAGGTTTGTTGCATGAATCTTTTACATCCTTTTATCACGCCTGTTTTACTTTCTGCCCATTCGCGTTACTTCTGCCCTCCTTTACTTCTTCTCCTCCCTACACAGACTTAAGAAGGGAAGGGAGGTGCTCAACTCCACCCACACACTAAAAAATGTGTGTGGGAGAGGGGAGAGTGGGTCAGAGAACTCATTAATGGCGTATGATAGTGTGGCGCACTGACAAGAGCATCCACCCAATCATTTTGAAGCAAAGAAAGTGATGTAGTTAGGGAAAGTAAAAATGTAGGAAAAGTAAGGAGTCATGTATGCCACACAACTCTCCTCTTCTATTCTCACTCCCTCAACGAAAGTAGGCCATTGGGTCGATGCCAAATTCATGCTGATCCAATACCTACTTCCCCTTTGGAACCTATTTTTGCCTTCTCGAGGAAAGGTAGCAAAGATTTTAATGCCTATTAATGACCCGATAGGCGTCTTTGTCCTTAATCCAACGAAACGTCCTTTTTCACAAGTAATCGATGTTTCCTTGTTCTTACTTCATCTAAGCAGCATTGTTTTTAATTCACCGAAGAGTCCTGGTTCTGGATTCACAGAAGAGTCCTGGTCCTTGATTCACCGAAGCACGATTGTTCTTAATTCGCCAAAGTTTTCTTGTTCCTAATTCACCAAAGCGTTTTGGCTCTTAATTCACCGAAGAGCGTTTTTCTTATTTAGCCTAATCTTCCTTGGTCTAAATTCACATAAACGTCATTGTTCTTAATTCACCGAAGCGTCCTTGTTCCTAATTCCAGAAGCGTCCTTATTCTTAATTTACTGGAGCGTATTTGTTCTTAATTCCAGGAATCTTTCTTGTTCGTGATTCACTGAAGTGTCTTTTTTCTTACTTCTTTGAAGCGTCTTTGTTCTTATTTCACCGAAGCGTCCTTGTTCATTAATTCAACAAAGCGTCCTTGTTCTTTTTTTTTCTCCGAAGTGTCCTTCCTCTTAATTCACCGAAGCGCGTTTTTCTTATTTATCCTAATCTTCCTTGGTCTTAATTCACAGAAACGTCATTGTTCTTAATTCACCGAAGTGTCATTGTTCCTAATTCTAGAAGCGTCCTTATTCTTAATTCACTGGAGTGTCTTTATTCTTAATTCACCGGAGCGTATTTGTTCTTTATTCCCCAAATCTTTCTTGTTCTTGATTCACTGAAGTGTCTTTTTTCTTACTTCATCGAAGTGTCTTTGTTCTTATTTCACCGAAGCGTCCTTGTTCATTAATTCAACAAAGCGTCCTTGTTCTTATTTCACCGAAGTGTCATTCTTCTTAATTCACCGAAGTGTCCTTGTTCATTAATTCAACAAAGCGTCCTTGTTCTTATTTCTCTGAAGTGTCATTCTTCTTAATTCACCGAAGCGTCCTTGCTCTTAATTCATCATAACGTCCTTGTGCTAAATTCCCCACATTCGTATGCGTCCGTCTTGAAAGATGCTAAAATGCTTAACTGCCCACTGAAGCTCCTCTGGCTTGATTTCATGTAGACTATTCATCAATTATCCTGGTCTGCCCAGTAGCCCAGAATGGGACTACTCATGCGGTTTACGAACGATATGAAATTAAGTTTGTGCCGTACGGTTGAGAGAGTATCTCAAATGGGTGGGGGCTCTATCGGGCGATTCTGTGCGGTAATATAGGAAAATGATTTTTACTGTGAGGTTGTTGAGGGTAAATCGTTCGAGAGTCGCGCTTGACACTTGGCAGAATATTACATGTGCGTATTTGAGGAGGGGGGAGGCTAACGTTGATTGAGATAATAGTTTTCATGTGAGGCCTGAGAGGGTCAAGTTAAATGTCAATGTAATTTGTCTTGGAAAATGCTTCTGGTTGAGTTCTTGACCTAGAACGCCAGGTCATCATGATATAGCCGAACACCACCCAATCTTCACGATTCCACCAATCTCACAACAAACAATACCCCTTATTTAGAGTTCTTAATTACCACGCCAGTTCCTTTTCGATCACGGATGATGAAATTGACAAAGACTACTGAGAAGTCCATGCATACTAGCATCATGTTATCCTTTGAAGGGAACGTGCAGACATAGTAGAAGAAATGCTGTGATTTGCCTCTGCCATCAAACTCTTTCACTGCTCCCTTTCTATCCTTACTCTCATTCTTATCTTCATCTGCATTAGCGAACACTAATCGATACTGCGACTTTTTTTCCATTCAAAACTTTGTGGTGGCAGTATGCCTCATACGTACCACTATCATTCACGGTAAACCTTACATAAAACACCGCACTTTTTCTCCACTACACCCTATACTCTAATATCAGTCTTAACACCATCACTTTAATCAATTCTGTATTTGGTTTCAATCAGCATTTTCTCATTCTACGATTCGTTAACAAAGCTTCTTTGTTAGCAGCGTTGCAAACACTGGTATATGAGATCCGCGCCAAAAAATGCTTCCTCACATATTATAAGGAAGAAACGAGAGAGAAACACGATCCAAGGCGCACCGAATAGATATTGGCGTGAGGCGCTTTTCCATCGCTCTAACAAAAAGATTTGAGAGACTCAGGGTATCCCATTTATTTGGCGGGAACAAGAGTGGTCGCAAGAAATATGGATGTCAAAAGGAGGAAAAATACAAACAGATTTCATAATAGCTAGAAGCTTTATATTAATGAATCCTCCAGGCTCGTTAAGATCAGCATATTTCCAGCCAAGACACTTGTTGAAAACGCTAACGGGGCTTGTCCATCCATTGACTTTCCGAGACGCTTCTTTACTTGCGGAGCGACGGGGTAAGTACAAATCATAGCGGTCAAACTCAACATTAACATATCAAAACTACCATTCAACAGTAAGAATGAAGGAGCAGTTCGGATTAATTTCATCTTGCACTTATATAAAGGTGTCAATTTGTAATCATTCATAAAAACCAGCAAAAACGCTAAAGCAAAACAGCTCTAGAGCCATTCTCCTACTAAATTTCGTTGAAAAATGCTAGAAAAATTCCTAACAGAAAACTTGGACATCTGGAATTAAAAACAATAACCCATTTGGTTTTAGAAAAGACTGAGTCACGACAATGACTTTAACCATAATAATTAAAAAGACTGTAAAACTACATGCAGACAAGGGAAGCATACATTAGCTTGAACAGCTACGCTGGCCAGGCGTTAAGCTTGAGAGCGGGATTACCATATGGGGGAGGGTGCCTGAATTTCACACTTTATTCTTTATACACAGCAAATATTTTCCTACCTATCACCCTGCACTGAAATTACCTCCAATTCGCCGATGACATAACCCAGGTCGAAGTAACATCGTACAAAAGTGCCGGATTTCAAACTAGAAAAACGGCAGTTCAAATTAATAACATAAATATACAAATACGAAAAAGATTGAGAAGTTAAAACAAACCAACCCCCCCAAATCAAAATTATCCCTATTCTAAGAAAAAAAAGCGGTAATAACTATCAATGAAGAAGAATATAAATACGCCGAAGACGATAAATTATTCGGTCTGAAGAATTCATCGTTTGGCTATCAAAAACATATAACAGACAGTCTGCAAAATGTAGCACAAGGACTCAGGCTATTATATACATTAAGAGGTCATGGAAGGGGAAACCTAAGTGAAAAGTGTACTTGACTGTTATTAGATCAGCCCGTGAGTACCTTCCAGTACCTCCTTAAAACCAAGTGAAAAGTAATAAAACAAAAATGCAACAGATACAAAAGAAAACATTATACGTAATAACAAAAAGTATGTGATATACAGAAACCTAGAGCTCTACATCGAGAAGCAGTGTTAGAAACATTAACTATAGTCTCAGAGAGAAGAACAACGATCTGGGAGCAAATCAACGACATGTGCACCAATTACAAGAATAAAAATAAAGCTTTAAAAGCAGCCGACTAAGAGTATGCGAGAATCAAATTTACACTAAGACACAAGAAAGTAGTAGAAGAGAAAAATTACCAAGTTAATGAAAGTAAAATTAAAGAAAAAATAATAATAATGAAAATCCAACTATACATATGAAAAACAATGTTGAAACTAAAATGAAGAAAAAAGGTTAAATAGGAACCATATCAGAGTAAAAGAAGGTTAATTAACGCGAACCAAGGAGAATAACAAAGAAAACAACGCAAAAAGGAATAATTGCCCATCATAAAAAGAATAGCATTAACAATTACACAGAATGCAAGATATAGCCAACTATATAACCTGACTAATACTTCTCTTTCTTAGTCTCCCTCCACACACACATTGCTACAACTCAACTCCCATCTTATCTCAACTAAAATAAAATCCCATTCCCTGAAGAATCTCGGTTAGCCAAGTGTCGGAATAAAATTTCCATTCTATAACATTCATCTCACTCCATCCTCCGCATAACTATTGCCGCGAAGTTAATAGAAATTTCCTAAACCCTCTCATTCCCAGTCACTAAAACTAGGTCATCTGTACGCGCCAACCGATTTAAAAGTCAGAACCTATCCTTCACCACTACCACCCCTTCCCTCAACTGCTTCTCTCAGCATTCCAATTCTAAATTTATTAAAAACCCATGGTAACATCACATTCCTTTGCTGTGTACTACTGATTATTTTCAAACCATTCACTAAGGTCACCTTTTACCTGAATTCATGATTTCTAGTCTAAAAGGATTATCACATAACTCTTCCCTATCAATACCATCATACACATTCTCAAGGCCCATAAATTCAGCATACATATCTCGACCCTATCTCAATGTAAACAATTGATACACAGCCCTTACCATGATAAACCCTTTTCGATCATGCACGATCATATCCTCAATTATTCTTTTACGCGTTTATTCATAATTTTCCATACACCTCGTCTACAACGCTCCTCATACGTAGATCACTGTAGTTAATGCATTCACGTTTCTCCCACTTCCGCTTATAGAATAATACAATCACGACTTTCTTCTAGTCCTCAGGCATTCTTCCACTCACTTTCAAAGAGCATACATTTTACCTCCCCCCCCCCCACACTCATTCCATAACACAGTGACTATCATATCCTAACATCTTAGCGAGTATATCGTCATATCCAATTGTCATCCCATTTTCAAGTGTCTCATGTTACTAATAACCTCATAGATGTTCATCGGTTCCGTACGCTAATATGGCACGGCTTTGCATCATTGGATTCAATTATACGCACACTCGCTTCATCTTTGATACCCAAATCATATGTACAACTCAATAAATTACTCTCTTAATCTAATTTTGAATTCAATGCTTACAAGTACACACTCTTCTTATCCTTGATCTTCGCACACCTTTTTTACTTTGCTTACAATACAAATTTGAGTTCCCATATGAATCTTCATTCATCTTAATTTCTGCTTTTTTATTCTGAATAATCACTTGTTTCGCCACTCTAACGCATCCTTGTATGTATTCACAGTTCCTCTAATCTGCTCACCTGCAGTATGAAGAATCTGAAAGTATGCCACCAATTGCACGTTTCTCATCCTCATTCCACCATTCAGCACTGCACCTCTATTTCTAGTTCTGGGCCACAAACTAATAACCCTAGCATTATACACTTTTAGTTCATTAATTGTTTTCTACATATCTTTATTTCAAATGATCACACTTACTCCTATATCTTATTCCCAAGAATTTTCACATATATCCGCGGCCAAAAGTTTCCGGGCACCAGAATTTGTTTTTATTCTTTGGGTATGTCTATGGATATGTTGTGGTAGGTTTGCGTGCATGTTTACAATACACCTGGAAAGCAAAATAAAAGTACAAGGTCCCCAATAACCTTTTTGGAAATATATAAAATAGAACGGCTATTTAAATGTATGAAATCTTGTTATCAGTATGCGCCATGTTGCAGGCAAAATGTCTTTATATAACACACCATATTTGTTGATTAATATGATATCCTATGTCGATAGGATCTCATAATGATATGATAATGACGAAACACGTAACTATACCGTGGAGGAAAGAAGTATCATACGAACGCTATACGAGGATGGTCCCAGATGTCCATAAATTGCCCGGAAGGGAGGCGAATCACATTCTGGTGTTGCAGGCGTATTAAAAAGGATCGAAGAAAGTAGAAACGTCTTAGACCGACCTCGTTCTGTACGACCCATGGTCAGTACGCAACGTTACGGCAGGTCTCTGCTTCTCATGAGCCTTCGAGATCGTAATAAAATCGTAACTCAGCCCCAACATGAATGAACAGAGGGTGACAGGTTAGTGCATTTGTAAGAACAGTCCGTCACAGACCGCTTCCACGAGGCCTGAAATCATGTAAAGCCCGCCAAAACCCGCTGGCTAACATTCAGCAGTAGCGACCTCGAATGGCGTGGGAACCTGCTCCCCACACGCAACTGGAACATGCCTCAGTGAGGACGAGTCTTATGGATAGATGAGTCCACGTTCCAGTTGTTCTCAACCTCGGGCAACGATCGAGACCGCAGGAAGCAAAGGGTCTAGTGAAATTGAGAATGCATGGTGCCAACAGTAAAGCATGGTGGCCTTTCTTTAATGGCATGGAGCTGTGTGTCAAGTTCAGGGGTGGGTCACCTCATTGTTTGTGATGGCAACAATAATTCAAAGAAGTACCAAGCTGTCCTGAGGTATTAATTGCAGCCATCAGCCGAGACCTCTCCGAATATTCTCCTAATATAATTTTCCAGCAGGATAAGCCCCCATGTCTCAAGTCTACGTCCACCATACAGTGGTTCCTGGACAATACTATCACGGTGATGGCCTGACCACCTCACTCTCCGGATATGAATCTATTGGAAAACCTATGGCAAGACTTGAAAGAGTCCGTAAGACGTCACCAGTCAGCCTCAAATGAGCAACTGAATGCAGTCATCACTGATGAGAGAGCCAGCATCACACACCTCAGGTGTCGCACGCTAGTGGAGAGCATCCTTCGAGCGATAGATGCTCTCATCACTTCCCAAGTACATTTGACACGCTACTGAGCTTTCTGTATTAGTTTAGTTTTGCTGTAAATTTCACAGATCCTCATCTATTATATGTTGCTGATATTACACGGTTTAACAAATTTTGTATTGTGTTAATCCTTGTTGATTGTATGATGAATATATAACGTAATGTTATTTATTCCTCCTCATTTCACTATTATAATCATATACAACTAAAATCTTTACGCCCCTCCATTGATCTAATTTCCTAAAGTTTCAGAGGTGTCCGATAACTTAGGCCGCGGCTGTATTCTCGCCTCTCTTTCTGATTCAACAGCCATTTTAATTTGGATTATCTCTTCCTCGCCATATCATTCACGTCGCCTTCACATACCAACCAATTTATCCTCCTATTGTTCGTAATTATGCGGTCAGATAGTCCGATACTCTTAGAAATTTCACATCAAACATATGCCTCAGCATATTCCATCTTACCAAAAGCAGCTAATTGGTACCGATACCTACACACTCTTTTCTATGTTTAGACTATATGTACATATGTACATCCTCGTGGTGAAAATCTTTTTTGGCTATACAAAGACATCCTTCTATACAGAATCATACCACTTACTCCATCCTTTTGACTAGGTAATTTTACTCTTTTATACTTCTCAGAACCTCCACTTTATCCAACTTCTTTCTAAAATCTTAAGGCTAAAGTTTCCCTCGTCGGATTTCACCCCTTTTTAAAAATAAGTGAAATGTCTGAGCCACAGTGTGTTGTGAGGAGCTGAGTGAAATCACTGGAAGACAGAGAATGTTTTGCGGAGAGTACGCGACGACATGCATTGGGGTGAATCATATCAAAAAGAATGGTGTCAATGAAGTTTTATGTTTAGTTTAAGTTAAATATCCTTATTTTGAAATCCCAACAGGGCAAAAGGGTCTTTAAACAGGTCTGTAAACAGGTTTGTGAACGGGTCTTTAAATACAAATAGAAAAAATAGACCCTTATATTATGCATACCCACCTCACCAACGGGTCTCCGATAGATAAAGAAATCACACATCCATGTATGTTATTTTTGCAAAAGAACCGCTATTTAATAAACGAAGCTCTAAGCACCAAGCAATAGGTATTTTTTAAGCAATTTCAAGCAATACATATTCAAATAATAGTTAATATGTAATCCTTATATACAAGGTAGATTCTTCTAGTTACACGGACGACCGGCCATTAAAACCATCTGCATTGATAAAACCGGTAAATTTTCTCACTAAATCTCTCCTAATAAACACTTCATAGCAAAACCTTAAAAAAATGCTCAAAACTTTCAAATTACTGCAATCTTCGAGATTGCTCGCTTTCTTACTTGTCTGTAATTAAATACAGCATATTTGTAAAAAAAATAAAATACACGTAAAATTATAAATAAAATAGAATAAATATATTTTGTTGAAATCAGTCGGTAAGTTATGAAAATGAATTTTCCGAAAATTTCCAGCATTATCGAGAAATATATCGATAAACCCCGAGCTTTTTAATAGCTTATAATTTAAAAATGCTTTTTTAATTCATTTTTAAAATTAACTCTACTCTGTATTAAAAGACATTATAGATCTGGATTATTTCCATTTCAAATGAAATTTCTCAAGTTGGAGAAAAGTTATGTGAAAATCTGTTTAACTTTTTTGAAAAATGGAAGGCCCTTTTATCTTATCATAATTAACAATAAACATCTTTTGGGGAATTATAACATGAATGATCCTAAAATTCTATTAACGAATGTAAAATAGAAATTATTCATAATTTCTTAATAGTGTATGACCCAGGTTACGACGAGTCTAGTTATTAAATTTCCTAGAATAGCCAAAATTTTCTAGAATCTACGAAAGCCCTTCCCACAAAAGAGCACTTAGGTCATTACTTTACAAAGGTACTATATTTTTACATAAGCAACTCTCCTCACAAAATGACCCATGAGCAATCTTTCTGCAAAGAACAAAAATCTCACCCTCTACCAAGGAATGCTAAATATCTTCTTCCAGGTCCGCAAATTCTTTACACCGTAATGTCCATTTTATCCTTACCAATTACACGCCCTAAATCCCTTCCAAAACGAGGTCCCACAAATAAATAAACCACAAGATTCTTTATTCCTTTCGATTCAAAGCCGGCAATTACCTTTCAGCAGGAACCCTTTAAATCACTTCCCAATTAAAGCTTATCTCAAGAGTTCCTATCCTCCATCTCATTAACCCGGCTACGTTAGGAACAGGTTGGGTTGTCCCCTCGGAATGCCAGAAGACTAAAAGTGGACAATGTTTTTTTCGTTTCCTTACCTCGTCTTGGGCGTTCATCGCCATAGTGATTCCGTCGGGAGGTCTGGTTCAACTCGACGGTCCACTACAGAATTGACCTTCTTGGAATCTTGGAGTTTCTTGAAAAGGTTGATTTAATGCGTTCACGCAGTTGTTCAATTTGAACTATAGGAGTACACAGGTCGGGTAACCACTCGGCCACACACTTCACCCTCCACTTTGAGCGGCGTACTGGCGAATCTTGACAAATGCACATTGTCGGGAAAATGGTTTAATAATAGAATTAATAGGGGGGATGGAGGTTTAGAGGGGAAATGGGTGGGCGAGGGAAGTAAGCTTGATTCTTCTCCCTGGTTCTAATCGTAGCTGTCGTTGTTTTTCCGTTCAGAATCATTGCGTTTGTTCCCTCAGCTTGAGGGGAAAGGGATGCCTATGACATCGGTATGTTCAGAAAGGCTGAGTTAGGAGTCCATTAGTTAAGGAAGGGGGAATGAGAGAACTTTACGAGACCTCCCCACTTTGATAGGGTGGGTAGGGAAGAGGGGGGGTGGTGAAGTGAGGTAAAAAAGAAAGTCATACGAGAGCGCAACGAGAGCTCTCCTCGGTTGTCCGGGAAGCGGAAACGGAGTAGTAGGAAAATGACTAAAGGACGTACGACGCCATAACTTAAGAAGAACGTGTAGGAAGAAGCGTGTAATATGGGGCGTAAAATAGGGGAAGTTAGAGTTATCGGTGTGGGGTGAGGGAGGTATGTCGACCTGAGACTCATTAAACCGCGAACTTTTGGCACCGACAGTGGCATCGCCTCTGCCGAGAGCAGGTGAACGTCTATCTTACCTGCTTGCCATCTTGGTACGCCCGTTCGTGTGATCTGTATGCGTACATGGACGTAATGTTTTGATGTGAATATACATATATTTATGCTCTGGGCGTTTGTCTCCACCAGTCATAGTAACCCCTTCTCCCCCCCCCCGATTCTACAGTTATATTAACAATTTCCTCTCAACGTTCAGCTGAGCATTCGCCTTAAATAATTACTTTGACTCACACACTCACACATTTCATGTGTACAGACACACGTGCATTCACGCCACTCCCAATTTGAGCGAAGTCAAGCCACATCATATGTTGTTAGTCGCAGGATGGAGCTTATACTCGGGTCGGTTTGCGACGGTAGCATGCTGTAGCGTCCTTTAGACTGTAGTTCCTCTCAATCCTTAAATGAAACCATGTATAAATAATATCCAATATAATTACAATGCGCACCAGACCGCCGTGGAAGAAGCCCCCACCAATGACGATAGCCAAAATTTGGCATGCACTTAAGAGCATTAAATATGGTGAAACGCCAGGAAAAGATGTAACACTGTAAAATTCGTTCTTTTTAAAAGCTGAGGAAGAACCTTTTTTATTGACTTTCTTGTCATTCAATTTGCAAAATATATTAAATAATTCAATATTTCAATGAGTTGACCCAAACCTTCAGTTGTACTTCCATTTGAAAAAAAGGCAAGCCGTAAGAATTAAATAACTAAAAGCATAATAGTTTTTCACCCACAACACACGAATACTTATAAAGACCTAAAAGCTACCAGAAGAGGTAAGTGCCACAAGTAACTATAGTGTTCTCGTTAACTTAGTGAGCAAGGACTTGGATTTATAACGTCTAGGGACCGTTTTCACTTCCAGGGGGAGAGGACATAAAAATCTTAGGGCATAGAGGGAGTTGACTGCCTATTAGCGAACGTGCTGACCTTGCCAGGTCGCAGACAGCTATCCACACCAGTCATCACGCATGTAGCCAATAATACAACCGCTGTCTTTCCTCCCCCGTATTCACGTACACAAACACTTTTCGGTCCAGAAACCTGCCGAAGGGGTATCTAAATACACACCTCTGACGCGGAATGGGTGCATCCTTCCCGGGGCATGAAGGATTCCTTGTACTCTGGTCGGTGTCAAATCACTTACACACTGCACCTCTACAACCTACCCTGAAGATCGAGCCCTGGTACTCTCGGCCTTGCCATCGAGTCTCATGCTGATCCTTATATCTAATTTACTATGAAGTAACTTGATTTTATATGATCATCTTCACATAGCTTCCGAATCAATAAACATCAATAAACAACAAATAAACATCAATGAACAACTATTCAATACATACACTACAGAAACAAGGAACTAGCAAAGTCTACAGTGAATATGTGAGCTAGAGAATATTGTCGGTGGACGAAGGTGACAGGATAAGAGATGGGGTAACTGGAGGGAGAAAACTGCGTGTTGCAAACACGTTCTTTCAGCACAAGGACGTGCATAAATCGGAATCCATTTGGGAAACGAAGAGAGGGTGAGTGTAAGGGTATGGTTGTTCTGCCCCAACTCAGAAATAATATATAAGGTTTCGTTTGATGGGAAGGCTCTGAGGAGGCATGAGAAAGGGACCTTTTGACCATATGATCGTGTGGGTGGTGTGTAGAAGAGGAAAGAGAAGAAGGTGAGAAGCAGCAGAAATCTGTTAAATTAGTGAGAAAGGTAAAAAAATTATATACCACTGCTTCAGGGAGGGAGAGAGGAAGCGAGTGTGAACATGGGTGTTTGAGCAATTATGTAAAAATTTGAAGAACTGGGAATGAGAGATGTAAAGGTTGTATATGTGTTCTAGATCTGGAAAGAAATAGAAACAAGTAATTTGATAAGAACACAACCAATGGTGACGGATATAGTAAAGGAAGTCAAATTTGTGAGATGAAAATGCTCAGCAAACATTGCCAGTATAAATAAAATATAAGATGGGGGAAAGAAATCCTAAATTGGCAACCATTTATACATAAAGAAACTTAGAAGACGGATCTCGCAGACGGTGTGAAGATTAAATTCACCAATGGCAGATGTAATGTAGTAAACTCAAAGAATGAACCGTGATCAGTGAAAACTCCTTAGGGGAGAATTTTCTCATCACGAGGTGAACCAAGCTGGTGATGATTGTTATCACAAGCCTTGTGGTTTAGGTGTCATTTGCTGTGCAATCATCGTTTAGAAATATGTATGTCATCCTCAGTCAAATGAGGCAAAGTTTAGCTAATTTATGGGTTGAGGAGATTACCTTATGGTGGAAAGCTTAAGAGACTAAATCTTCTTACATTATAAAGGAGAAGAGTTCGAGGGAACTTGATTGAAGTCTTCAAGTAGGTAAAAGGTTATAATAATGGAGACATAGGTAAGGTTCTTATTTTTA
This sequence comes from Ceratothoa steindachneri, assembly GCA_963969495.1. Taxonomy (NCBI): domain Eukaryota; kingdom Metazoa; phylum Arthropoda; class Malacostraca; order Isopoda; family Cymothoidae; genus Ceratothoa; species Ceratothoa steindachneri. Next base: position 96,336,441 of record OZ018330.1, read on the forward strand.
GTGAACAAGATAGGACACGTAGCAATGGGTTTAAGATGGACAAGTTTAGGTTTAGAAGAGAGATTGGTAGGAATTGGTATACAAATTGAGTGGTAGATGAATGGGTATACAGGGTAACACTGGCCCCCCTTGCGGGGGAAGGCACTCATTTTTAAAAAAAACTTTGATTTCTCAGTTTTGGACCGCCTGAATAATGTAGGATTCGAACTTAGGGTATCTATAGCGTATGGCAGCCTCCGTGAAATCGACCTGAATAATCCATTGAATAATCACATCAAATGTGGCTTAACTTTGCTAAAATCGGCCGCGGTGTTTACACTCATCCAAGCCGTGCTTGAGGAAGACTTTGCCACTCCTTCGTCAGGAATTTGATTGATTCAGTCGATGAAATCTTCTCTTCGGGAGGTTTTGGCTTCGAGTCTCAAGTGAGTGGAAGAAAGGAATATCAGGGGGTCGAAACCACTGTTCAGTTTGCGTCCTTCCGTAGGGGACTGGCGCCATGAAAACCCCTCATCAATAGTTTGAGAATCAAAGAAAAACACCCGATTAACATTTAACCTTTTTTTACCCCCCCCCCTCCACCTCACTGGGAACCTGGATGAGGAACGGGTGAGCCTCCCATGAACCAGGAAAGTTTCTCTGCTAACTAGGGAGTGGTTTGGAGAGGTAAAATCTGAGCAATATAACTCGCCCCTAAATTCTAACAAATGAGAACCATCGCTTTGTGCCCAAGGGCTAGTCAACGAGTCTCATTCTGATCTTTATGTAAATTTCATTATTTGTATCCATTGGCACAAACTCGGGGCTCGAAACCAAAGTACGAGCCTTCCTTACCCCATTTATTTACGTTTGTTTTACTCTTTATAACCTTCTTCAGATTGAACATGCCCATGTTGGTTGCCCGAATTCCTTTCGTTGGCCAATGAGATAACGGCTGATTGGTATTTCCTATTTACCTCGACCCTCCTTGCAGATAAATCATGGGTTCGAATCCCAACGAGGATCTTGGCATATTTTCGCTTAGGCGAAATTCGGAAGTAGGCCAAATTAGACTGACATGGAGTTTAGGGGGCGGAGGACCCCACGACTGATGTCCTTTGGTTTTCGCACAAGGAAGTGAAAACTGTAGCTAGGGCATTACATATGTTCCCCCGTCCTTTGATCTTTCTTCTCTTCTCCATTTCATATGCACCCCATCTTTGATCTTTCTTCTCCTCTCCATTTCTTATGTCCCATCCCTCTTTAATCTTTCTTCTCCTCTCCATTTCATATGTCTTCCCTTTTTTTATCTTTCTTCTCCTCTCCATTTCATATCCCCCCCTCTTTGATCGTTCTTCTCCTCTCCATTTCATATGCACCCCATCTTTGATCTTTCTTCTTCTCTCCATTTCATATGTCCCATCCCTCTTTGACCTTTCTTCTCCTCTCCATTTCATATGTCCCCCCTTTTTTTATCTTTCTTCTCCTCTCCATTTCATATCCCCACTCCCTCTTTGATCTTTCTTTTCCTCTCCATTTCATATGTCCCATCCCTCTTTGATCTTTATTCTCCTCTCCATTTCATATGTGCCCCCTTTTTTATCTTTCTTCTCCTCTCCATTTCATATCCCCCCTCTTTGATCTTTCTTCTCCTCTCCATTTCATATGCACCCCATCTTTGATCTTTCTTCTCCTTTCCATTTCTTATGTCCCATCCCTCTTTGATCTTTCTTTTTCTCTCCATTTCATATGCACCCCATCTCTGATCTTTCTTCTCCTTTCCATTTCATATGTCCAATCCCTCTTTGATCTTTCTTTTTCTCTCCATTTCATATGTCCCCCTTTTTTATCTTTCTTATACTCTCCATTTCATATCCCCCTCTCTTTGATCTTTCTTCTCCTCTATATTAAATATGTCCTTCCCGCTCTTTGATCTTTCTTCTCCTCTCCATTTCATATGCCCACTCTTTAATCTTTCTTCTCTTCTCGATTTCAGATGTTCCCCCCCCCACCTCTTTGATCTTTCTTCTCCTCTTTATTTCTTATGTCCACCCTCTTTGATATTTCTTCTCCTCTCCATTTCATATGTCCCCCCCCTCCTCTTTGATCTTTCTTCTCCTCTCCATTTCATATGCACCCCATCTCTGATCTTTCTTCTCCTCTCCATTTCATATGTCCCATCCCCCTTTGATCTTTCTTCTCCTCTCTATTTCCCATGTCACCCTATCTTTGATCTTTCTTCTCCTCTCCATTTCATATTCCCCCCCCCCTCTTTGATCTACCAATAACAACATAATGTTTAGACTCAATCCAGTTAGTTGAAAGTGCCACGATTGTTCTAACTCTAAAACATATGAAGAATTCTAATTCATACGGATCTAACGAAATATCTATTAGATTTCTAAAAGACTCTCTCCCTATTATAATACCATATTTAACATGTATAATAAATACCTCTATTGTAACAGGCATTATACCAGCACTCTCTCTCAAAAGAAACCAGAGGGAGAGGTGACGCCCCCTTGTCGCGGGAAGAGAGCTTGTGTGGACCTTTGACTTTTCGAGCTATGTCGGTGGGGGTACCTCTTCTGGGTACCCCTGGCAGGGCTTTCCTTGTCGATTTGGTCGGAAACGAGGTTCCAGACTAAGTGCGTCATTCTTTCCTTTTTTCTACTCTATCCTTCTCTTTTTTTTTACTTTTATCCTATTTCCCACTTATACAAAAAGAAAAACAAAAAAAGGCCTACTCCTATCATGTTACTCTTTCCCTTTTTTCCCCCTATCGACATATAAGGACCTGGCAGCTACCTAACGCGTCAGAAGAGAGGCTTTGGAACCTCTATAAACAACGTCAATCGACGCTCACTGGTTGCGAGAGACTAGGACTAGAGGTGTCCTAGGCGTTGGGGTACGATGAATGGGATGAGGGTAGTGCCCCGTTAACCCCTTCCCTGGCGCGTAATCATTGACCGTTCCCAGTGCCCATTGACGGGTGCTTCTGGTAACATTGGTCCGAGGTGACGGCCCTTTGTTCCCATGTTAGTTGCCAGGTCAATAAAAAGCCTTGGGTCGAGTTCCTTGGTGTGGCGGGATATCCATTGAACGCTACTCCGAGATCCTGGCCGTTGTGAAGGAAACTAGTAGGAGTTTAGTAAGGGGCGTGCTTCGTTGTTGTTCACCTGGTGACAAATCGATGGCCCCTTCGGGGACCGTCTGTGCTGCTTGGTTCAGAGCCACGGCACGCCGAGGCTTGACGACTTGGTCGGACGAACAGCAGCACATGGAGCGTGCCTTCTGGAAGACTCCGAAACGACTCCAATCAATAAGCGGGAGCGACTTACGCGGGGAGAACTCACCAACCCCCTTTTTATATATTGATTGGTCACAATCTTAAGAAATAGAGTGTTTAAAATGGCAGGCAAGAAAGGTCCAGCAGCGCTAAAATTCACGTGTGCCACATGTAAGAAGGACAAGTGGTGCGTTGACTTCCCGGAAGGCTGCTATGCGAAATGTCACCCAGGCAGTGTATGCACTACTTGCATTTTAAAGAAAGAAGTAGAGGAAGTAGTCGCCTACTACAGGGAAAGAACTACAGACCTCGAATAGAAAATCGAGAGGCTCAAGGAGGAGCACTCCCACCAGATCCGCAGGCTCGAAGAGAAGTTAAACGAGCTCTCGAGTCCTGTGGCAAACACCACCTCTGCAGAGAGCCCGGGCCCGAATGGGGCAGAGACGCTAAAAGGAAAAAAGAAAAAAAAGACGAAAAAGGGAAAGAAGAAAGAGGAAGAGAAAGAAATAGAAGAAGAAAAGGTAGAAGAAGTTAATGAAAAGGATGACAATGGGGAAAAGATGATAGAGAAGAAGAAGAAGAATAAGAGGAAGAAGAAAAAAGAAAAGCCTGAAAAGACCATGACGGGGAAGAGAGAGGAATCGGAGAGCTTGCCTCCGAAAATAAAGAATCCGAGCTCAGCAGGCAAATGTGCCAGGGTCATCCTTGTGGGTGATTCCCAGGCACGGGACCTGCAGCCCCTGCTAGCGGCCCGCCTTCGCACAAGCGTTAAGGTAAGCTGCCTGCCAGGATGTGGTAACCACCACATCAGAGTAGAGGCTGAGAAATCACAGATTTCTGAGAGCTCAGTCGTTGTTCTAATGGTCAGTGGAAACGACCTCTACCTGAGAGGAGGTAGGGTAGGCCCTACAGATAAAATCCTCCACACGGTCATGGGTGCCGTGGACGACTGTGGGCTGAAAACCCTCAAGCGCGTGGTAGTCGGGATGCTCCCGAGAGGAGGTCCAACACGGACCACTCACTCGATGAATGTCTCTTTAAACTGGCGCCTGGCAGATTTGTGTACGGCAGAGGGGGTCTTTTTTGTGGACCCGTACCGCACCTTTTATGGTAGAAATGATCTCTACCAAAGGGATGGGATACATCTTTCCTTTAAAGGAAAGGCCTTTCTGTCGAACATGATCCAGGATGTCGTAGAGAGGACCGAAAGGAGTATCCGGCCCAGAGTGAGGGCGGACGTACGCCAGTACGCCCGTGTCACTCCAGGAACGACCTTCTTAGAGGTCACAAAAAAGGGTGCCTCGCCAACAAACAAGCCGGGAAACGGAAGAACGTAGGGAATCCTACAGTCGAGGACTCCGTGAAAGTTCTTCTGTTCAATGCGAGGTCAATCAGGAACAAGTTTCCTGAGCTCCGTGGCCTCGTAGCGACGGAAGAACCCGAAATGGTAGCCATAACAAAATCGTGGATACAAACCTCAAACCGAGACTTTGAAGGCGAATTCACGGTTCCTGGCTACCATCTCTTCCACAAAGATAGGCCAGACAGAGAGGGTGGCGGTGTAATGTGGTATATCAAGGATACAATCGAATCTACGAACTCCAACATTATATCCGACCACGAGCTCCTAGGCGTTGACCTAGAGATAGGTCCTGTCAGATACAGGACCCTGCTGCTTTACAGACCCCCTTTTCAACCTGTTGAGGAGGACAGGGAACTGTACCAGCTGCTGGGTGAGCTTGTTCAAGGCAGAGTGTGCATCGTTATGGGTGACTTCAACAGACAAGTTGACTGGGAAACCAGAGCAGCCTGTGGCGAGAGCGCGCTACTCCTGGAGTTCGCAAACAACGAGTTCCTCACTCAATGGGTCAGATAACCAATGAGAGGAGACAATATCCTCGACTTAGTCTTCACCTCTGAGGATGATATCGTTGAGGATGTCTCTGTAGGCGAAGAGCTCGGTGGCAGTGATCACCAGCTAGTTAGATTTACCGTCAAGATCCCGAAGGTAAGGTCTGTTTCCAGTCAATCAAGGAAACTTGACTTGAGAAGAGCAGACTTTGCAAGCCTTCGTGCTGGGCTCACTGATGTAAGGCTAGCGGTATGCGAAGAGGTTGAGGATTCGTGGAACAATTTCAAAAATATGTTCATGAGTCTTCAATCGCGTTGCATCCCTCTGAAATGCCTCCGTCGGTCTTCTGTTCAACCAAAGTGGTTTAATCGAGAAATCGGCCAACTGCTTAGGGAGAAGAGAAATGCGTACCGGCGATCGAAGATCTCGGGTGCCTTTGACAAGTACCGGAGGCTAGCCAGGAGAGTGAAGTCCAGCATAAGGGCGTCTAAGCGTACTGAGGAACTCCGAGTGGCGAGACTCTGCAAGGAGAATCCCAAGGAGTTCTTCGGCTATGTAAATAGCAGTAAACCAATCCATCGTAGGATTGGGCCCTTAGTGGACGAGGAGGGTGCATTAACTCACTCAGATGCAGAAAATGCTAACCTTCTCAATGACTACTCTTTCTCAGTGTTTACTAAAAAGTGTGGTCCCATCCACCAGCCCACGTATTCCTACTCGGGGAAAAAGCTGGAGGCAATGAACTTCACCGAAGGAGAAATAAAGAAAAAGATCGCTGACCTAAAGACGAATAAGTCCCCTGGGCCGGACACGTTTCTACCCAAGGTGTTGAAAGAAGTGTGCGATGAAGTATCACGCCATCTGTGCGCTATCTTTTTAACATGTCAATCCGGACCGGATGCGTTCCTAGAGACTGGCGTGAGGCGGAGGTGACTCCGATCTTCAAGAAAGGATACCCCAGCCATCCGTCAAACTACCGCCCTATCAGTCTGACTTCGATAGTCGGTAAACTCATGAAAAGCATGATGGTGTACAAAATAACGTCGTATTTAGAGTCAAACCTGCTACTCAGGAGTTCCCAGCACGGCTTCCGAAGGCAACGGTCATGCCTGACGAACCTTGTGGAATTCTTTCACTTCGTTTTCAGTGAGCACGATCGGACAAGGCGGTGGATGTGGTTTACTTAGACTTTAAGAAAGCCTTTGATAAAGTACCACACCGCCGCCTCATCCGGAAAGTGCGAGCGCCGGGCATAGACGGAAAAGTAGCCGGCTGGATCGAGAACTGGCTAAGTGGCAGACGGCAATGGGTGGTGGTAAATGGACAGGCTTCTGAGTTGATGCCCGTTACTAGCAGGATGCCTCAAGGTTCTGTCCTGGGACCACTACTATTTATCATCTACGTCAACGACATGGACGGTGACATGGTTGCCAAGATTTCCAAATTTGCCGACGATACCAAGCTTGGTATGAACGTTGCAAAGGATGGAAATACTGCCCACCTGCAGGAAGATCTTGTGGAGATTGGGGAGTGGTCGGACACGTGGCAAATGCCTTTTAACGTGAACAAATGCAAAGTAATGCATATCGGCCACAGAAACCCCAAACCTCATTATATCCTTAAGGGCACTGCTCTTGAATCGAGTGGCACTGAGAAGGACTTGGGTGTTACTATCACTAGCGACCTCAAGTTCTCGAAACAGTGCATCGAGGCAGAGAAGAAAACCCAAAGGATGTTAGGCTACATAAAGCGCCAGTTTGGATACCGCAACAAGGAGATAGTACTTTGTCTGTACAACTGGAGTATGCTAAACAATTTTGGAGTCCTTCGTTTCGAAAGGACATCGCAAGGTTGGAACGCGTACAAGCTAGGGCAACCAAACTGATTCCCTCTATCCGACATAAAAGTTATGAGGATAGACTAGGGGAATTAGATCTGTTCTCGCTGGAAACCCGTAGACTGCGTGGTCAGCTCATTGAAGTCGTCAAAATACTTCGAGGGTTTGACAATGTTAACTACCGGGATATTTTCACACTGAGTGAGAACAGAACGCGCAATCACGGCTTCAAACTTGAACTGAAGCGTTACAACCGCAATCTGTGTGGAAACTTTTCACCTACAGTATCTGCGGTAAGTGGAACGCACTTCCAGTGGAAGTTGTCAACAGTGAATCTGTTGACCAGTTCAAGTCAAGACTAGACAAAGTCTTGAAAAGTGGCCGTTTAGGGACGCAAAACAATTGAGCAGCCGTGTGCCCGCTCGATTGCTAGTCCAAAGGTACCCTCTTTGAATGGACCATAAGGTCTCCTAGGGTACTTACTTTCCTTGTTACTCCTTGTAACATGGAAGCACTCCACCGTTGTTCCTATCCACAAGTCTGGTGATGACGAAGTTGCTGGTAATTACCGACCCATATCAGTTTTGCCTGTACTGTCTAAAGCCTTGGGAAGAATTGTGGCCAAATAACTTTCTGAGTACATAGATCATAACTACCTATAAAGTAATACCCAACATGGCTTCAGATCTGCTCTTTCAACCAACATAGCTTTACCTAATCTAACAGATAAATTATACGATAGTACGGATAATAAGAAATAATCTCTGTGGATAAATTACTATGTGGTTTATCCAAGGCCTTCGACAGTGTCATCTATAAAATATTAATTGAAAAATGTGCCATGCTAAATATTGATACCTTCTGGGCTAATAATAATAATTTAGATAAAACAACACAATTTGTACGTATGCAGAATTATTACCAAGTAAACAAGAAGTCACTTTAAGGGTGTCTAAGGGGTCTGTGCTGGGCCCTATACTTTAACATATATGTAAATGATCTTTCTCAATTTATTAAAGACTGTAGAGAATCGAATATGACAACGATACTCAATGTATACAAAAGAAAATGTCCAGGAACTAGTTCTTAAGCGAGAGGAAACACTAACTAAGGTAAAATGATACTTTCACCTGAACGGTCTTTTGCTAAATACTAATAAAATACAATTCATATTCATTGGAACACGAGGACACATAGCACAGATCCCAAGTGATAATCTTATTAAATTCAATGGCAACACCATAACACCTAGTACATCCATAAAATAAATCGGTTTACACTTCGATAACTACAGGCAATTTTATACAGACATATCTCAAAAAATGTTTTGGCTGTATGATGTTTACTAACCGCATAAAAGAAACATTTGATAAAAATACCAGAATCTTATTTATATTTTCTTGTAGTTAGTATAATAAACTATGGAATAATTGTATGTGGAAATAGTGCAGCATGCCATCGAAAGCATGTGCAAATAACACAACAGTAAATTCTGATTCTGATTCTTCTTTTCTCCATTAGATATATCCCCCTCTTTGATGTTTCTTCTCCTTTCCATTTCATATGCCCCGCCTATTTGATCTTTCTTCTCCTATCCATTTCATATGTCCCCCTCTTTGATCTTTATTCTCCTCTCCATTTCATATGTCCCCCCTCATTGATCTTTCTTCTCCTCTCCATTTCATATGCCCCTTCCTATTTGATCTTTCTTCTCCTATCGATTTCATATGTCCCGCCCCTCTTTGATCTTTCTGCTCCACTCCATTTCATGTGCCACCCCTCTTTGATCTTTCTTCTCCTATCCAAATCATATATCCCCCCTCTTTGATCAATATCCGACTATCCATTTCATATGTCCCCCCATCTAAGATCTTTCTTCTCCTGTCCATTACATATGCCCCCCCTCCTCTTTGATCTTTCTTCTCCTCTTCATTTCATATGTCCTCCTCACTCTTTGATCTTTCTTCTCCTCTCCGTTTCATATGCCCATTCTTTGATCTTTCTTCTCTTCTCTATTTCAGATGCACCCCCCCCACGTCTTTGATCTTTCTGCTCCTCTCCATTTTATATTTTCCCCCTCTATGATCTTTCTGCTCCTATCCATTTAATATTTTCCCCTTCTTTGAACTTTCTCCTCCTCTCCATTACATATACCCCTCCCCCCTCTTTGATCGTTATTCTCCCCTCTATTTCATATGTCTCCCTCTTTGATCATTCTTCTCTTATCCATTTTATATTTTTCACCCCTCTTTGATCTTTCTGCTCCTCTCCATAACATATGTCCCCTCGTCTTTGATCTTTTTTCTCCTATCAATTTCATATATCCCCCCATCTTTGATCTTTCTTCTCCTTTCCATTTCATATTTTCCCCCTCTTTGATATTTGTGCTCCTCTCCATTACATATGCCTCCCACTCTTTGAGAATTCTTCTCCTATCCATCTCATAAGGTCACCCCATCTTTGATCTTTCTTCTCCTCTGAATTAAATATGCCCCCCCCCCATTCAATCTTTCTTCTCATATCCATTTCATTTTTTCCCCTTTCTTTGAGCTTTCTTCTCCTATTCATTCTATATTTTACCCATCTTTGATCTTTCTTCTTCTCTCCATTAAATATGTCCCCCTATTTGATCTTTATTCTACTATCAATTTCATATGTCCCACAATCTTTGATCGTTCTTCTTCCATCCATTTCATATTTTCTCTATGTTCGATCTTTCTTCTCCTCTCCATTTCACATGTCCCCCTCCCCTCTTTTATCTTTTTTGATCTATCGATTGCACAACCCCCCCCCCTTTTTGAGATTTCTTCTCGTATCCATTTCATATGTCCGCCCTTCTTTGATCTTTCATCTCCTATCGATTTCATATTTTCCCCCTCTTTGATCTTTCTTCTCCTCTCCATTTCATATGTTCCATCCCTCTTTGATCTTTCTTCTCCTCTTCATTTCATATGCCCCCCTCATTGGTCTTTCTTCCCTTATACATTTCATATCCGCCCTCTTTGATCTTTCCTCTCTTTTCCATTTCATATCATCCCCCTCTTTGTTCTTTCTTCTCCTGTCAATTTCATATGTCTCCCTTCCTTGATCTTTCTTCTTCTCTCCATTTCATATGCCCCTCCATCTAGATCTTTCTTTTCCTCTCCATTTCATATATCCTCCTCTTTGATCTTTCTCCTCCTCTCCATTTCATATGTCCCCCTTCTTTGATCTTTCTTCTCCTCTCCATTTCATATACCCCTTCGTCTAGATCTTTCTTTTCCTCTCCATTTCATATTTTCCCCTTCTTTGATCGTTCTGCTCCTCGCCCTTCCATATGCCCTCCCTCTTTGATCTTTCTTCTCTCTATTGCATCTGCCTCCCCCCTCCTTTTTGAGCTTTCTTTTCCTATCCATTTTATATGTTCCCCCATCTTTGATCTTTCTTCTCCAATCCATTAAAAATGCCCTCCCATTTCTTCGATGTTTTTCTCATATCAATTTCATATTTTACCCCTTCTTTGATCTTTATTTTCCCATTTATTTCATATTTTACCCATCTTTGATCTTTATTCTCATCTCCATTACATATGTCCCCCCCTCTTTGATCTTTCTCCTCCTAGGAATTTCATATGTTCCCCAATCTTTTATCGTTCTTCTCTTATCCATTTCATATTTTCCCCATCTGGATCTTTCTGCTACTCTCCATTTCATATGTCCCCCCCTTTTTGATCTTTTTTCTCCTATCGATTGCATACGCCCCCCCTTCCTTTTTCAGTTTTCTTCTTGTATCCATTTCATATGTCCCCCCTTCTTTGATCTTTCTTCTCCTACCTATTTCATATTTTCCCGCTCTTTAATCATTCTGCTCCTCTCCATTTAATATTTCCCCCTCTTTGATCTTTGTCTTCCTATCCATTTCATACCCCCCTCCTCTTTGATATTTCTTCTCCTCTCCATTTCATATGCACTTCATCTTTGATCTTTCTTCTCCTATCTATTCTATATTTCCCCCCTCTTTGGTCTTTCTGATTCTCTCCATTTAATATGCCCCCCTCCTCTTTGATCTTTCTTCTCCTATCTATTTCATATTTTCCCCCTTTTTGATCTTTCTTCTCCTATCCATTTCATATGCACCCTATCATTTATCTCTCTTCTCCTCTCCATTTCATATGTCCCATCCCTCTTTGATCTTTCTTCTCCTCTCCATTTCATATGCCCCTCTCTTTAATCTCTTTTGTCCTCTCAATTTCATATGCCTCTGCTCTTTGATCTTTCTTCTCCTCTCCATTTCATATGTCCCCCTATCTTAGATCTTTCTTCTCCTCTCCTTGAAATTTGCCCTCCGTCCCTGTTTGATCTTTCTTCTCACATCCATTTCATATTTCCCCCTCTTTAATCTTTCTGCTCCTCTCCATTTCATATGTCCCCCACCACCTTTCATCTTTCTTCTCCTATCCATTTCATATGTCCCCATATATTTTATCTTTCTTCTCCTATCTATTTTATATTTTCCCCTCTTTTATCTTTCTCCTCCTCTCCATTTCATATGCAACCCCCTCTTTGATCTTTCTTCTTCTATCAATTTCATATACCACTCATCTTTGATTTTTCTTCTCTCTCCATTACATATGCCCTCAACTCTTTGATCTTTCTTCGCCTCTGTATTTCATATGTATTTCCCCTCTGTAATCTTTCTTCTCCTCTCCATTCCATATCCCTACTCTTTGATCTTTCTTCTCTCTATTGCATATACCCCCCCCCCTTTGAGCTTTCTTCTCTCACCCATTTCATATGTCCCCTCATCTTTGATCTTTCTTCTCCTCTCCATTAAATATGTCCCCCCCCTCTTTCATCTTTTTTCTCATATCCATTTCATATTTTACTCCTTCTTTGATCTTTCTTCTATTATTCATTTCATATTTTACCCATCTTTGATCCTTCTTCTCCTCTCCATTACATATGTCTCCCCCTCTTTGATAATTCTTCTCCTATCAATTTCATATTTCCCTCAATCTTTGATCGTTCTTCTCCCATCCATTTCATATTTTCCCCATCTTTGATCTTTCTGCTACTCTCCATTTCATATGTCCCCCCCTTTGATCTTTTTTCTCCTCTCGATTGAATTCGCCCCACCCCTTTTTTTAGCTTTCTTCTTCTATGCATTTCATATGTCCCCCTTCTTTGATCTTTCTTCTCCTATCTATTTCATATTTTCCGCCTCTTTGATCTTTCTGCTCCTCTCCATTTCATATGCCCCCCTTCTTTGATCTTTCTTCTCCTATCCATTTCAGATCCCCCCTCTTTGATCTTTCTTCTATTCTCCATTTCATATGCTCCCCCTCTTTGGTCTTTCTTCTCCTATGTATTCCACATTTCCCCCCTCTTTTGTCTTTCTGATCCTCTCCATTTAATATGCCCCCCTCCTCTTTGATCTTTCTTCTTCTATCTATTTCATATTTCCCCCCTCTTTGATCTTTCTTCTCCTCTCCAATTCATATGTCCACCCTCTTTGATCTTTCTTCTCTTATCCATTTCATATTTTCTCCCTTTTTTATCTTTCTTCTCCTCTCCATTACATATGTCCCCCCTCTTTGATCTTTTTTCTAATCTCTATTTCTTACCCCCCCCTCTTTGATCTTTCTTCTCCTCACCATTTCATATTCCCTCTCTTTGATCTTTCTTCTCCTCTCCATTTCATATCCCCCCTTATTTGATCTTTCTTCTCCTCTCCATTATATTTCCCCCTCTTTGATCTTTCTTCTCCTCTCCATTACATATGTCCCCCCTCTTTGATCTTTTTTCTAATCTCTATTTCTTACCCCCCCCCCCCTATTTGATCTTTCTTCTCCTCACCATTTCATATTCCCCCTCTTTGATCTTTCTTCTCCTCTCCATTTCATATCCCCCCTTATTTGATCTTTCTTCTCCTCTCCATTATATTTCCCCCTCTTTGATCTTTATTCTCCTATCCATTTCATATTTCCCCCCTCTTTGATCTTTCTGTTCCTCTCCATTTTATATAGACCCCTCTTTACTCTTTCTTCTCATCTCCATTTCATATTTTACACTTCTCCTTTCCTCTCCTAGCTTATCATATAGTCCTTTTGTTACTCTTTCTTTTCCTATCCTTTTCATATTTCTCCCTGTTTGATCTTTCTTCCCCTCTCCATTTCATATCGTCCCCTCTTTACTCTCTTCTCTCCATTTTATATTTCTCTCCCCTTCTTTCTTTCTTTTCCCCTTCATCCCATATTTTTCTCTCTTCAATCTTTTTTCTCGTATCGATTTTATATAAACCTCTCTTTACTTTTTATTCTCCTCTCCATTTCCTATTTCACCTCTTTGCTCTTTTTTATCTTCTCCATTTCTTATTTTACCCCTTCTTGATCTTCTCCTCTCCATTTGATATGTTCTCCTCTTTCTTATTTCCTCATATCCCTATTACATATCTTTTTTCTCTTTACTATTTCTTTTGCTCTCCATTTCATATTTTTCCTCTTTCTCTGATGTTTAAGTTTAAGAGATGTACAATATTATTCTACTCACTTTTTGCCTTTCAATCATCCCTATTTTCCTTAATACTTTTACACCTTGTTTTTTCCAGGTCTTAATTAACTGCATTCCATCAACCACACATTTGGAACTCTTCCTAAAATATGAACAATCCTTCGAGAGAATCTCAAGTGAAAAGAAAAACCTTTTTTGACAAAGTAAAAAGTAATGAATTCAACCAATTTGCGAGCCAATTGAAAATTCTGGTTTATATTTGTTGATAACTAATTTCTTTTTATTCTTTAGATTTGCGCTTGCGTTAATTATAGCTTTTTTTTAATTGATATAAAAACAAAGTGGTTAACCTTTTATCAGCAATGAGAGCCTCAATATTTTCTCCCAATTCTGGACCAATTTTCGCCACTTTTCTTAACATCTTTTCCTTAAGAGGGAGTCTACAAATGCGTCGGGGTGGATGAATTTTTCTATTATTTCAATTCGTTAAGATATAAGAATTCAAAGTTCTTTCTGATATTGTTTTGCCTTTACTAATTAAGCCTCGCAGCCAAAGGGTAAATACGAGTAGAACAAAACTCACCGGATGCATTGGGCAATAATTAAAGCGCTTTGCGGTCTATTGGGAAACTAAAATTTATTATTGGGACGATGTGTCTTGATGAATTGCCGAGGCTTGTTCAATAATCTGAGATTTATTGAGAGATAAGAGAGTGATTCACCGTATAGCAAAAAGCATGAAAAGTTAGAGAGAGTATTTTTTTGTATTCAGTGGGCATGTGAGAGGCGGGTTGAGAGAAAAGGAGAGAGGGAAAGGGATAAACGTGGAGGGGCAAAATGGAGAAGGAGCGGGAGAGAGAGGGGAAGAAGAGGAGGAGGGAGAGGGAGTTGGTGTGAGGGGAAATATAGGGGGATATTGAGAGTGAGGGGAGATGACGGTGGAGGTGGGAAATGGACGAAGAGATGGAGGGGAAGAGGGAGATGGAAGGAGAGGGAGGAGGAGAAAAGGAGAATGAGGATATGAACGGGGGAAAGGGGGAGAGGGGAGGGGGGAGGGGGAGGGGAGAGAGAGAGAGGAGAAAAAGAAAGAAAAGTATACCAATAAATGCAGAGGAAAGAAAGGAGGAAAGTAGGAAACGAAGGAGGTAAGACAAGGGAAAAAGAGGTAAGGAGGAAAGAAAAGACGGAAGGAGCAAAGAAAGACAGAAAAGAGAGGGGATGAAAAAAGGAGAAAATTTATAAATAAATTAGGAAATCAAGAAAGAAAGGAGTAAATAAATAAATAAAAAGAGAAAGAAAGAAAGAGGAAAGAAAGAAATGAGGAAATAAAGAAAGAAAGGAAGAAGGAAATAAAGAAAGGAGAGAAATAAAAGTGAAAAAATAAAGAAAGAAAGGAGTAAATAAATAAAGAAAGAAAAGAAGGAGAAAATAAAGAGAGAAAGGAGGAAACAAGAAGTGACGAAAACAGGAACATTGGAAACTATCTGAACTGAAACAGTCAACGACACAACCCTGATAACTGCTAAGATTGCGAGGATAAAGGGAAAACCTCAAAGAGACAAAAAAACAACAACAACAACAAGTAAAACCGAAACCAACGTGTGGCAGCACTCCACACTTAGATTAATAAAGAGAGAGAGAGAGAGAGAGGGGGGATGTAGGGGGGTAGCTGAAAGTAGGTGGAAGAGGATGTGTTGGTTAATGATGTGAAGACATGAATGGATTCCCTTTGTGTCCCATTTAATGGCAAGTGTGATAGAGTTTTGGTAAAATTCAGGATGCAACCGTGTTGTTGTATGTTCATGATTCCACTCCCCTACGATCCTTTGTCATGTCACAACCTGATCATTACACTGCCAAGGAATAGAACTCCAAAATGTTTTCCGGCTACCTCGTGAGTAGCGACGAGTTTAGGGCGAATGGAATAATTGTTGAGGTTGAATCGATGTTATGCTACCATCTACTCCACTGCCTCATAAGTAGGAATGTGCAATGATGCAAATGTTGATAATACTCCATAGTAAAGTTGCAATGTGATCTAGTATTTCCTAGCACTAACACCGAGATACACACGGATTTAAGATCCCCTGACCTGTTTTTTTTCTCGCCCTGAGCAATTCTGCACGTCACTAATTGGAAGTTCGGTCACTTCTTTTAAGTCCAGACAGGTCACGTGGCTGTCGGTTGTAATTATTATTCAGCCATAGCCGCTTTCTCTTTTTCCACACCTAATTTGCATGCCACTGGTTACTGGTGGGCTGAACAGCGGTCAGCAGATTTACTAACCGGCTGAGTCAGGTGTACAGTGAATGAATCGAGTGTATCACTGCGCTCACAAGATCATGCCAAAGAATTCTTAAAATACCTCAGTTCACCCGAACATCCAACAACTGGCTTTTGAAGTAGAGAATTGTTTGACTTATTTTTTGTCACTGTACGAAATACAGGGAGTTAATTATATATCCCTATCCTACCTAACATTCACCCTTGAAAGCTGTCAGGTTTAATTCGGATGATTTTAAACTGTCTATAAACACCTCTATTCGCCTATAAGCACCTATAGTCACCTACCTTATTATAATTTGATCGCCATATTCCTCTTTTCATTAAAAATGACTTCTTTAATGTCATTCTTAAAATAGATGTTATTTACATTCTGAGTAGGGCAGTATTTAAATATAGTGTACGTAGATAAATACGTATTGAAATGCTTCCTTTCTTTCTTTATTATTTATATATATACATTTATATCAATGTATTTTAATAGATATTCAAAACTTTAACAGTATTTAAATGCACCCAAACACGCATTTAATCAATGTTTGTAAAATTTAAATTATGCTGGACCTCTACTTGCCATCTGTTCTCACGAATTGTTCCCTACATTTCTCACTTTTCAGAATCAACTGAATGTGTTTGAATTTAGAACATCTAAATGGGAATTGTATCTGTATACTGCGATATTACAAGGATTTCACAGCAGATTCAAGCC
Source organism: Ceratothoa steindachneri (assembly GCA_963969495.1). Lineage (NCBI taxonomy): Eukaryota > Metazoa > Arthropoda > Malacostraca > Isopoda > Cymothoidae > Ceratothoa > Ceratothoa steindachneri. Next base: position 96,352,878 of record OZ018330.1, read on the forward strand.
TTTAGAAGATGAAGTCGAGTTAATTGAGGCGGGACTAGGTACTGTCACCTATACTTATTTTGAGCTAAGTTCGATTGGTCGGGCCATGAAAAGCATAGAGCTTCTGTTAGCAGTATAATGGTAATAGACGTTCTATATAAACAGTTTCATAACTCTACTGACAACACAAACATAGATAGTTTTAATACATCTTCCACACGAAAGATGCAACGCGAATGAACCAACCGTCACCTAAAGATCTAACTTAAAGTGGTTTAGACCAGTAATATACATAGAGCTACCTAGTATAATGCGGTTTCCCCACACATGTCACTCTAGAACACCTAAAAACAGGAGGTCATCCTGCAATGGAAAACACTTCAAGCAAGTACTGACTTCAATGGTTCGCATCGTCTAGAAGTATTCCCGCGAGCTCTTTCTGTCCTGAGACTTTCATTTTAGCGGCTTTACTAAACCTGCAGACACGCTCAATCAATTACTTAAGCAACGCAAGCACTCATTTCACTATACTCAACAAACCTAACGCATTTAATCAACTTGCAACGTACTCAATCATCTGAAGCATACATTCAATCAACTGTATTAGCCGCTGAATCAACTAGAGTACCCATTCAATCATCTCAAGTAAGCATTCAATCAAGCACTTTAACCCACGCGTCTCCCAACTCCAATTAGGGAACCCCAATCGGCAATCTTCCAAACATTTACGACCCCTTGCCTCGAATCTCAAGGCAGATACACAAGAGCACGCAGTATCACAGAACACTTAAACTACCTATTCATCCTGAACAACTCTTCTTCCCCTACACACAGTCATTCAACTACCATTCATAAGACCCTCCCGGACATCCTCCTCTACTCAGCCGACCTAGGAACCAAAACAATCTAGCAACCCCCATCCTGCAGTATCCACTGCTCACCTCCCAATCATCATAAAAATAGCCCTCGAGAAACTAACTACAACAAAGCTGACTGGGACCTTTTTAACTCTACTGACCAAGATCTCCAAGTCTTCTCAGACGCCCAAGCTAGTGACATAAAAAAGGCCTACGCAGATTTCGCCAACATCCTTACAGCCAGCAACAAATTCATTTCGATAGGAAAAATAAGATGCTATAAGAATTCAATCCATTTACAGCAGGTACCTTCATCTAATCCCTTTAATCTATTCCATTTTCAGTCTGTATCCCCAACTCAATTCTTTTGTAAGCAACCTGTTGCACATCCTTCAATATCTTCTTTGTAAGAATATACGGGCCATTGCAAACGTATTCGTCATTCATCACACTATGTGGTGACCTTGGAGTGGTTGTGTCGTAAATGGTGACCCAGTAGTTATGGTAACAATAACCCTAACACACTTCTCTGAAAACTACACTTTCCTCTCCAAAAGGTCGTCTTGAAGTGCAATCCAACACCACTTCCTCTCTCAAAGACTCTTCAAAGCCACTAAAAGACTTTCCCTTTGAAGGAATTACGTTTGCTCTAAAAAGGGAATAATTTGATATATAATATTTTTATAACGGGTGACAACCAAAAATGTCTCCTTTTTTATAATGCTGTAATTTATTAGCCATTATAACTTGAAGATAAAAATGAGTATCATTACAAAGAAAAGAATAATATTTGGAATTTTATTAGCTAGCTTTTTAACGATTAGCAAAATTTCTTATGGCATTCTACAAAATATTGACATTGATAGATGCAATGATTTCTCGAAATTCATTCTTCAGTTCTGCGATATTAGATGGTGCAGCTCGAAATAGTCCTTCTTTTACAAAATTCCATAGAAAGTAGTCTAAAGGTGACATTTCACATGACCTGGCTGGCTAGGGGGAATTTCTCCTTTGCAACATTAGTCGTTGAGGAAATCGAGATTTAAACCATGTCATGGTGGCACATGCAGTATGGGTGGCGGGCCCATAAATCTTAGTTCCACTTATTCCACACTATAGTTATCTTTGGGGAGTACAAAGGTTTTTGAAAGTGATTATTTGGTTTAGTTAGTGACCACTTCCGATAATTCTGTTTATTTGGCCTTTCAGGTAAACGTGACATTCATCACTGAAAATTATGTTATTCAATACTAATTTTTTATCATCGCACATTGCTTTAACCCTGAGGCAAAATGATAACCTTCATTGCTTATCCTGAAATGAGATTTCGTGACGCCATTGACTTTTGTATGGCTTTTAATTAAGATCTTATTGGAGAATAGTTCGCACACCTTTTCTATTCAAATGTGTCTCAGTAGTCAATTTTCTCACTGACTTCGTTTCCGTCCTCACACTTTTCTTACGACCGGTATTTCCTATATTCAGCTATTTTAATTTAAAAGTCATTGGTGCAATCAGAAATGTTTTTAACTTATATTTTGCATTCTGCAGTCAGGTACTTTTGGTAATAAAAGTTGATGAAACCAGTCAGTCTCCTTTGTCTGGTTAAAGTTTAATTGCCGAATTTGGATACCTCGGTTAAATTCCCCGAGGATAAAACCGAGTTTGTTGCATTGACATAATTAGGGTGAAAACTGAAGCGTGGTTTGGTTGATAAGAAAGAAAACGAAATAATTTCCATTCATGTTTTTCTTTCAAATTGTCCTTATATTCATTTTATTTTCCTCCTTATCCTACACTACCAATGTTAATATAACTAAATCATGCATAGCTTATGTTTTTTCCATTTAATAAGCGTCAGTACCCTAATTACTGGTCAATTTTTAAAAATTGTACTTTTCCATGAATGGTTGATGAACTTTGGTCTGTGGTCCGTGGAAGCTTCTTGGGCAGGCCTTTGCCTAGCAATGGAATGGTACGGACTCATGATGATATATAGGCGTGTTCGTGTGCGTTTTATTCAAGTCAAGACGGTCAGAGTGCATTCGGGTAGGGGGTATCACGAAAGCTCCATTGACACGGGGGGGTGTTGCTGGCCGTAGCATAGCGGTATCGCCCTCTGGTGTTCGGTCTCTGGAACGACTTTTATGAAATGCGATCTAATCAGAATCCATCCGTGGACGCCCAGTTTTCCTTGATTTCCTCTCTATTCTAGATAAAAAAAAAGGAGAGTCGTGCTGTGTATGGGGGTTAGTTAAGTGAAAGGGGTCTCGTTTAAGGGTGGTTAGGTATAAAAATTATGCATTGCCTAACACTGGTAATTTAAAAGTTTCTTTTGTAGTCTTGTTCCTCGCATTGCACCCCATTTTTACTTTTTTCTCTTGTAATTTTTGCTATTTATTTAATTTATAGTTATCTTTATCATCTTTTTCTTATTTTTCTATAAAGGCTTCGATTTTTTCTTTGTATTTTCTTTGATTTTGCATTGTGTTTTTTTTTTCTTTTTTTCGGAGTTTTCGTTTTCCGTTCCGTCATTATTTTCTTTTTATTATGATTTTTTTTCATTTTTGTGCACCAACTGTTACGTGTTGTTGTCCTTTTTTTTATTTTCCTTTTGCTAAGTATTTTTTTTATTTCATTTTTATTATCATATACAGAATTGTATAAAATTTCTTGTCATATCTACATTTATTTAATAAAACCGAACCTGATTCATTTTTAGCAGTAGAAAGTAAATAAACGGAGTGACTAGTCTAGCTATAGCCTTAAAGAGAGCAAGAGAATTTCCGTTGCCATAGGGACCACAGAATTCCAAGAAGATTTGCGTTTATTCACCGAACAAGGGACTTCACGGCGGCTTCCACACGCTGTAAATAGCATCGATTCGGATTTCGCGTTAATCAATAAGTCCCACTGAGAAATAACATGCATCTTAAATGAGTGCGGCGGTAAAAATCCTACCAATTTCTTTTATTTACTAGACAAAGCTGTATACAGTTTTGTATCTTCGGTGATCTTCTTGAGCTTTAATACCCTCCTCGAGTTCATTATATCTCATTCATTCCCTATATTATCTCGTTGTATTTTGTTTGCCCCACTGAAAGATCCTGTCTAATTACGAGTTAATCGAGTTAATCTTTACTTGTTTTACTGTGGAGGAAAATCTCGCAATTAAAGATAATTAATGTTTTTTGGCGTTAGTGCGTTAGCCCCGATTTGAAGCGTGTCACCAACGTATGAGGTTAGTGCTGGATTTTGGTCAAAGTATAAGTATGAAATTATAGGAAATTAATTAATTTTGTTTGACAAAAATGTTGCCTTTTCCAAAGGTGGCCGAAAGCGGTTTTAAGTTCTTTGGTTCCGTCGTTAGTCAAAATGAAGTGAAAATAGGATTTTAATTAGTTTAGATATTTGAGTTTGAATAAAGTCTGCACTATTTCAACCTGGATCAAGTTTGAACGATTTGAAGATTAAATACAATGAGTTGACGAAAATAAATTTACTTAAGTAACGTTTCAGTTTAAAATTTGATGATAAATTAAGTTACTTAAGTAACGTCTGAAGCTTGACATTTAATGAATTTTCTTAAGAAACGTTTAAGTTTAGAGTTGGAAGATGAGTGAAATTACTAAAGCAAAGTCTAAGTTTAAAGTTTGATGATAAACTTAAGTAATGTAAGAAGTTTGACAAATGAAGGGGAATGCTTACTTACCTCTTTGTTAGAAACCAGATTGATTTGACACCTTCAATTTACAATAAGTAAAAATAAAACTTAATAGTTTGGAATGTTTGAGCGTAAATAGGAGAAGCCTCAGAAATTGGCTTGCTTGAAATAGGCTGGGGTTTGAAAATGGCTGGTTCTACTCTTTTGGGGTTATTTGGTGTTTTGATTTCAAAAAGTGTAACAAATGGAAATTGATGGAAATCTCCCCTCCTCCCCCGCCAGGGTGCTAAGGAATAGTTTGAATTCACCAGCACCATAGCCACAGGTTTGGGTAAAGAAAGCTCCCCAAAGATCCCTTGGCGACGGGAACAGCAGCAAAAACAACCACGGTCAGGTTACAGGTTGAAAAACCCGCCATAAAACTAGCCAGCTGTGAAGGGGGAATATTCGAACAACTTGACGTGTTAAATAAACATAAAGGCAAAAGAGGGCAGATAGACGAAAGGAGAATAGAAAGCAAAAATATATATGAGTTGCAAATATAATTCTTACAGTTTTCCCTTCAGAAAAGCAGGGCAGTACGAAGGAGGGAATGGGGGAAAATCTACAGGTTGAAAATATAATTTTGACAACATTTCCTGGCAACAAAGCTTTAAAGAATACATCTTTCAATTCTTCTCCCTCATCTTTCCCTCGTGCTGCATCTCGTTCCAATGTAACTAACTCTATTAACTCGGAATTAGACAGGATCTCTCAGTGGGGCAAACAAAATCTTGTTGATTTGAACACCTCCAAAACCCAATTTTTACCCATCTCACTATCAAAGACACCCTCATCTTTCCTTAGAAGTTTGGATAATTACACCTGTTGACTAAATTTACTTACTGGGGTGTTTCAGTAACATCCAAACTTTCTTAGAAACTTCATATCTCAGGAATAGCTAAGTCTGCCTCTAAGAAGCTGGCTGTCCTGTTCAGAGGTCGAAAATTCTTTCTCTTGAACAGTTGCTTAAATTATACAAAGGACTGTTACGTTCCTGTCTGTAGTAAAGCTTTCATATTTGGGGTAGCTTTAGCTCTATATACTTGGTACAGTTGGATCCAAAGCTATCCGTCTTATAAACTGTCTAATACTAACCTCGAAATTTGACTCCCTTGCTATTAGCCGTGGTATCAGTCAATACTTCCGTGTACTAGCCGTTTGTATTATACCACCAATATACAAACCACGAATTACTCGGCAAGCTTCTGAGTTACATGCTTTGTGTGTGGCGACCAAGTCCTCAAAGGTGGGCCGCTTTGAATCCTATTTCTTTACTCATACTTCAAAACTTTGGAACTCTCATATTTTTCCTCATAACTATGATCTCGAACGTTTCAAACAAAATGTCTTTCATTTTCTCAAAAATCCCTAAATACTTTTCCGTCTCTCTTTTCTGTTTTCTAAATCTTTATACAGTTCAACTTGGGCCTGGCTTTGATGTGGACATTGCTCCGTGCCAGGTGTCTTCAACATAAAAAAAATGCAGTGAAAAACAATTGCTAGGCCCATCATTCGTGTTTAGGCTTAAATCGGAGAGTTAAGAACAAGATTTTAAGTGCTTTCGTGTTCAGAAGGACAGGTTGCTTTTCCCATCGATCGGTGCACTGTTTATTTATTGATTAGTGGACGAAGTAAATAAATGGGACTACAGATGAAAAGTTAGTTCTTGTAGCAGAGGGAAGTGTCTACAAATTTAAGATCGATCAGCCCGTTGTGATAAGTACCCATCTGGTTTCAAATACATATTTATTCTTGGTAGACGAGGAATTGTGACAGAGCAGCATATACACAAGTGTCTTTCCCTAGATCAAAACTCTCATTCTTCTCTATAAGCGAGTGTGGCTTCATTAGATATTCGGTGGTTCTCTACGGGTTTTTTTTTCTCCTAGTAATACAAGAAGTTTGGGCCCTAGCCTATTTGTCATTAAGTAGGTTACCTTCGTATTTAGATGTCGTATAGCTATTGGTACTGGTACAATGTCTACTCAGGCCTTTTCTATCACATTTGTTAGTCCTATTAGTCTCACATTTCTATGTTGTTGGGAGTTATTTTCCGAGTTCCCTGACCTTCGCAAATACTAAGATTCATCTGACGTGATTCTATTATATATCCACTCTTCGGCTTGATGGAGGGTGACTGAAGAGGAGTTTTGAAGCGAAATTTGAAGCATTGATACCTCAGAAGCTGAAGATAAATATTGAATTTTCACGTTAAATAAATTTTCTTTAGGAAGAATTTAGCTCAGCTCTGAACCATCCGAGCGCAAGCTACATACTTAGAGTGTTGTATATTTAAATTTTGATCTAAATCATTCTTTGATAAAATTTTCCTAAATAAAATGGACATCAGAACCGGATAATCTTCGTGAGTTCTCTAAATTTAAGGGCCCTTTCTTCTTCGTTGGATCGCCATACGCTTGTGGCCGCCTAGATTTATTCCCTATTTTCGGTGTTCGTTGTTTAGTCTCTGAGTTACGTCATGACCGAAGAATTTAGAGAGTTGAGGCAAAAGCTTGCGAGATTCTGCCACAAAGAGATAAATTCTATGGAAGCTCCCTCCCTTGCGAAGATGTAAAATCGATGATAATGAACTCAAAGGCATTGTTCAAGTCTCGGAAAGCCTTTTTTTCGAAATTAACGAATCTAGACGATGAGATTCAAGACTTGCTATTAGAAGATGAATACGTTTTTATGGCCGATTCGGAAGAGTGCCTCGATCGAAATAATAAAATGAGTATGTGGAAAAATAGAGTCTAGTAGGATCTGGAGGTCCACCTTGAATCCTTAGAAGAGCCACATGGCCTTAACCCTGGAACAAAGAGCGTGAGAAGCGAGGAAGGAATCGGGCGAACATGGCTTTATCAGACCATCTATGTTTATCTTACGAGGGCTAAATCCCGCACCCAGGGCGATTTCACCTCGTTTCCCATACTCGCGACGGAACCCGAAGGGCTATTCGACCGGCTCCTTATTTCGGATCCCGACCCCTAGCTGAAAGCCGGCGACTTCAAATCACAGGAGAGAGTGCCGTGGCCCGAGGCAATTTCACCACCTCGCCGACCACCATTATAACTGGAGGTTTTCCGCTGGATAAGCAGTACAGCTCGCCCACGCACGAAGACACATTACGCTCTCGAGTCGGATCCTCTGTGGTTTATTCAGGTATCGACGGCTAGAATCTTCCCGCCGTGTACTTCGCCCCAGTCAATTGGCAGCTCCTTGCAACGGCCATTCTTCCGTGACTACAGGCCAGTACTCCCTCATCGAGAACCCTGAGGTAAAATCAGTTCTCCTTCATCAGCATTCTGAGGTAGAACCAGTACCTTCCCTCATCGAGAACTCAGGTAAAACATATTCCCTTGTTGAATCCTTGCCTCCCTGAATTACCTTCCTTCGACGCTTACGCCCGTGCAAGACTCCAATCCGAGCCAGGTAATTAACCGCTTTAATTAATTGGATTTGCCTCTTCGCTGACACCGAATGTGTCCGCTACTTATTTGATCACGTATCTCACTTAAACCTCTTTTTGTATATATTTAAAATTTCTTTTTTGTTATTAAACTTTATTTTTGTAGCATTCTTTTAATAACCTTGAACGACTCTTGGTCATAATTCAACCTTTCAAGCAAATCTGTACTTTCTTTATTGATAGTTATTACCCACACGGTAGGGGACGACTTTCTCTCTCATTTTCATTATCTCCATCCCACAACTGATCGGCCCAAGCCATCAGCGTGTAAGTGTCCTTATATATATATATATATATATATATATATATATATATATATATATATATATATATATATATATATATATATATATATATATATATATATATAATATATATATATATATATATATATATATATATATATATATAAGAACTCAATGGCGAATTATGGTATATGATAGTGAAACCACTGTACAAGAGCCAAAAGTTTCATTTACGAGACTAGTTTCAGTATGTAGTTTATGATACCCTCTTCAGTCATATACTGAGAATGCGATTGTTACAAAAGTCTATAAATAGCGTACATATCAGAAAAAACGAAAAAACACAGAAACACAAAACGGGAGAAAGAGGTCATTAATCAGATGGGGGGGGGGAGTAAGTCTAAGATCGTTGACTAAGCTGTTTACGATGAGATTACGTATATATATATATATATATATATATATATATTATAAAATCTGGTGTCAGGTATGTGTTTTTTAAAAGGTCTTTAGAGAGGTCTTTTAAAAGTTGCTTCTATTTCTTTGTATTTTCTTAAGGCTGAGTATCGTCAAGTTATTTTTAGATTCGTGGAACGATCTTTCCATATTTATTTGTTGTGTGTGTCTATCTGGACCGTGGTCTTTTGCATCCCCAAGAAAGTTATTAGTACTTTTAGCCCTTCTTAACTCGTGAAGGCTCAAATTTTTCATCTGTGTGTATTTTTGGGTCGTCTAGAATTTATTCATCGAATCAAGGTCCCCGCGTCTATTAGGGCATTTTCTTTTCGTGTGCGTATTTTGCGCTCATCCAGGTCGTTAACCTCGTCGCGTGATTGCGGTCAATTGAACAAATTTAAATTGCCAGGTCGAAACCCTCAGATTAACCGGTAAAGACCTCATGTCATACATCCAGGACAAAGAGAGGCAAAAAAGAGCGGAAAGAAGAGCTAGAGAAGAAGAAGAGAGGAAATGAGAAGAAAGAAGAGAACGTGAAATCGGAGAGAGTGAAGAGAGAGAGAGAGAGAGAGAGAGAGAGAGAGAGAGAGAGAGAGAGAGAGAGAGAGAGAGAGAGTGTCCGTCAGCACGAACTTGATCTACATCGCGCCCGGTTTGAGACCCTTTCTACTAACTCGCGTACGGAAACACCCCAGTCAGCGTCAGTCAAGCTTTCCACGTTCAAAGAAGGTGAGGACTTTGGATCTTATCTCACCCACTATGAGAAAATATTCAAAGTCAATCATTGGGAAATCGAGACATACGGCGTTGCCAAATTACTTCCCTTCTCAGTTCCCAGCTCTGGGATATTTTCATTTCCCTTCACTCAGAAGCCACTATCGACTACTCCACCCTCAAGTCTGAGCTGTTGGCGGCTTACAATATAACCCATGACTTATACCGTTCAAAGTTTGACATGCCCAAATCCAACCAGGTCAGACCTTCCGTCAATTTGGTTATACCCTCCAGGGTAATTATAATTTTTGGTTAGACGCTTCTAAAATCGCCCACGATTATAAGTCTTTAGTTGACTTTGTCCTTAAGGATCAGTTATTGGCTGCGCTGCCCACAGAAATCCGCGCATTTGTGAAGGACCCTAGGTGCTACACCTTTAAGGAGTGCATTAAAGAGGCGGATGTCTACGCGGCAATCCATAACCTCTATCCAAAGGACAATAAGAAGACTGCCCATTCATCTCCCAAGTCCAAAATTAATAATTCACGATTCCTTCCACGTAACGCCCCTAAGTTCGTTAAGGAATTGGGCCCCTCTAATTTTTTGGCTTTTTCTCCATCGGAACCCAGGGATATCAAACCTCTTATTCCTAATGACCCTGCGTCGTCATTCCCCAGGAGACCGGTAGTTTGCTCTACATGCGGAGTAGAAGGGCAGGTGCGTACAAACTGCCCCCAGAATTCCTAGCTCCGGAATAACTCCGCTTACCAAGTCCACCAAGAAAGCGCCGCTCCTGCTTCCCCATCCTCTCGCCCTGAAACCCCTACACCTCTCTCGCCGTCCTGCCTTCCCGGTCATCAGGTCAATTTTCTCTTTTACAAAAGCTCGTCAGGAGGCTAAAAATTTAAAAACGGAGCCGTAAACGGGTGCCGAGTATCCACTCTCGTTAGCGATACAGGGTGTACCTGTATCGTAGTGTCAAATGAATTGCTTCCCCTAGTGGTCCCTGACCACAAAAAGTTTGCAGTAGTTCACAACTACCTGGGAAGCGCGAACCCCTTCCCCATTGTGAATTGCTACCTTGAGTGTCAATACTTCACCGGCTGGGCTGAGGTCGTTTCAGCCTCTAATAAGTTTTGCTCAATTTTGATCGGATGGTGTCCCTAAGTGTCCTAATACCCTGTGGCTCAGCCCGTTGTTACGCGAGCCCAGGAAAACAGGGAATCACAGACACAAGCTCCCCTTGAAGCCTTCTGCGACGCTGAGTTTAGCAGCGTCAGAAGCGAAGAATTCTCTCGAGCGCAGTAGTGCGAAACCCTCCTTTTCCTGTGGGAGAAACTCGGAGCCACGAGCAAGATTCTGCCCGCGGCCATAAAACGGTCTCTTACCTCGTAAAAGATGACCTTTTGTACGGCGTCTGTTCTGATGGAAATAACCCGCTCGTTCTTAAGATTTCACACGATAGTGTTTTTATGGGTCACTTTAGTCATAACAAGACTGCGCAGAGGATATACAGGTATTTCTTTTAGCTGGGTGGTGTCGTTGACATCTAGGAATACTGCCAGTCTTGCGACATTTGCCAGTATATAACGGCAAAATGGCGCATTAAGCCGGCCCACCTTCAGAAGTGACTAATCATCTCGGAGACCTTCTCTCACGTGGAAATTGACCTTATTAACCCCATTCACCCCCGTTACAGCGAGGGGCATAGTTATGTTCTCACCCTTGTGGACTTTGCAACACTCTTCCACGAAGCAGTGCCTTTGAAGTGTATTGGCAGCGTTACCTGCGACGAGGCCCTCATAGCCATTTTCTCTCGGGCAGGCATACCGAGGGAGGTATTGTCCGACAGAGGTAGGCAATTTACCTCCTAGTTAATGGAGTATTTAGGGAAGCTGTTAATGGTGAAGCCACTGTTTACACTCCCTTTTCAACCCACCGCAAATGGAATTATGCGCTGATCAACCACGAGAGTAGCATCGCTCTATTTGTCGGTTGCCCTATTTGCATATAGGGAAATTCCCCATCGTACACTGGGACTTGCCCCCTTCGAGCTACTTTACTGGCGCAATGTACGTGGTCCCCTTAGTGTTTACAATGAATTATTTGCTCAACCTCGGCTCGGCAGGGAAATTCAGTCTTCTTATTCCTATTTTGCTGGATCTGCGACGAAGACTGGAAACGTATGCAGACTCGCTTACCAGAACACGGACCTTAATTTGGGTATAATTTAGGACCTATTTCGATATCAAATCGAAGAAGAGGAAGTTTAAACCCGGCGACTAAGTTCTGTTGCCGCTGTCCAGCGAGAGCAAAAAAGCTTCTTAGCCAGTGGAAGGGCCCCTTCCCCGTTTTAAAGGCTCGAAGACCTGTGGAATACTTCATCAGAACGCCCACAAGAGATAAAATATTCCACGTCAATATGTTAAAAGGGTACCACCGCCGTGCCTGCATAAATAACATCGTGACCGTCGATGAAGATTCAGCTATGGAGGCTGGTTACCCCGGGGACTCCCTTAATGTAATACAAGTCGTCTGTGTGGAGCAGGATAAAGATTGCCCTCTACCTACCTTGCCGGACACCCCCAGAATTGCCTCCCACTGGATTAAACATTGACCGACGGCTGACTCCCGAACAACATGGTCAGCTGTAGCACCTTTTAAATAGCTTTGTAGTCGTAATCTCTGAAGTCTCCGGTTGTTCTTCCCAACTTGAGCATGACATAACTCTTAGCACCTAAGAGCCCATCCGTTCGAAGCTGTATCCTCTCCCTATTCACTTGAGGCAAGCGTTTAATTCGGAGGTTGAAGTTTTGCTGAAGCTTAATATCATCGAACCCTCCAATTCGAGTTACTGTTCCCCTATTGTGATGGAACGGAAGCATGATCGTACTTATCGTATGTGCGCCAATTTTCGCAAGCTAAATTCCGTGACTGTCTTCGATGCTGAACCCATATCCCTAATCGACCAGAACTTCCATCTCTTTGAAGAGGCAATATTTATCTCCGAATTAGACCTTTGTAAGGCCTATTACCAAATTCCCCTTCGGAAGGGCGTACGAAAATATACAGCATTTCCGACCGATAAGGGCCTGATGTGGTTCCATCGACTCCCCTGTGGATTAGTAACGGCCTGCAGTAACTATAATAGGATGATGCATAGAATCCTAGTCGGGTTTTCAAACGTCACCTTTTATTTGGACAACATATACGTTGCTACCAGTAATTAGGACCAGCATTTCGTCTCCCTCTAAGCACTGTTGAGTAGGCTACGTGAGCATGGCCTCACGATTGGCCCCAGCAAGTGCCACTTTGCCTAAGACACGATTAAGTATCTGGTAAGTAAGGAGTTCGTCATCAAGACGGACCACCGTCCTTTGGTGTACCTCCGGAATGTGAAAAGTCAGAACGGACGCCTTATGCGCTGGAGCCTACTCCTCTAGGAGTACCAGTTTAGAATTTGGTACATTAAGGGGTCAGATAATTGTGTAGCAGATCGCCTCAGCTAAAGGGCACATTAGGGAACAGCCTTATTGCTTTATTGTATATATCATTTTGTGGGGCCACATTTAAATTGTAGGCTAAGAAAAAAAAGAAAAAAAGAAGCAAACAAAAAAGAACCTGTCTTTGTAATGTAAGCACTGCCTGTATATTTTATCCTGTACTCTTCTGACGCCAAACGTTCCCCTGGGCATATTTATTCTTTTTTTGGGTCCATTTCCATTTAATTGTATGTGTCATTGTTAATTATCTTTTTTGTATGTATGGTATCTTCATTGCGCCTTTGTAAATTACTTTTTTTCTGATGTATACCTAAACTCGGATCAGTCGGTTTTTAGTTGTGTACACCTTTTCGACATGGGTCAGGATGTACCTTTAAATTGTTCCCTTCTTGACCGTCCGCGTGGGAAAACGCCTTTCCTTTTTTTCCGATGCCCCTTTTCTCCCCCTCCATATGAGAAGCGCCATCTTTTGAAAGGGAGGAGATGTGGAGGAATAGAGTCTGATAGTGTCTGGAGTTCCACCTTGAATCTTTAGAAGAGCCACGTGGCCTTAACCCTGGAACAAAGAGCGTGAGAAGCGAGGAAGGAATCGGGCAAACACGGCTTTATCAGATCATCTGTTTTTATCTTACGAGGCCTATCTCCCGCACATAGGGCGATTTCATCTCGTCTCCTATAGTCGCGACGTGAGAAAGAACCCGAAGGGCTATTCGACCGGCTTCTTATCTCGGATCCCGCCTCCAGCCGAAAGTCAGCGAATTCAAACCCCAGGAGAGAACTCGGTGACCCGAGGCAATTTCGCCGCCGCGGCGACCACCTATATAACCGGAGGCTTTCCGCTAAATAAGCAGTACAGCTCACCCGCGCACAAAGACACATTACGCTCTCGAGTCGGATCCTTCGTGGTTTATTCAGGTACCGACAGCTAGAATTTTTCCGCCGTGGACTTCGCCCTAGTCAATTGGCAGCTTCAGTACTCCTTCATCGAGAACCTTGAGGTAAATAAAACCAGTCATCCTTCATCAGCACATCCTGAGGTAGAACTAGCACTTTTCCCCATCGAGAACTCAGGTAAAACATATTTCCTTGTTGAATCCTCGCCTCCCTGAATTACCTTTCCTTCGACGCTTTCGCCTGTGCAAGACGCCGACCCCTCAGATCTCATTATAATCCGGTCTTCCCAAATCAATTGTTACTATTTGTATTCTGGTTTAGTGTAGCCTCCTTTTAAGACTCTGATCCGAGTCAGGTAATTAACTGCTTTAATCCATTGGATTTGCCTCTTCGCTGACACCGAGTGTGTCCGCTACTTATTTGATCACGTATCTCACTTAAACCTCTTTTTGTATATATTAAATATTTCTTTCTTTTGTTATAAAACTTTATTTTTGTAGCCTTCTTTTAATAACCATGGATGACTCTCGGCCATCATTCAACCTTTAAATCCAATTTGCACTCTCTTATATTGATAGTTATTACCCACACAGTATGCGACGACTTTCTCCCCCATTCTCATTATCTCCCTCACTCAACTGTTTGGCCCAAGCCATCAGCGTGTAAGTGTCCTTATATATATATATATATATCTATATATATATTGAGGCGGTCTTTTATACTTTTCTTCGTAAATATACCTCTAATATAATATTATTTCTTGTAGTTATCCTTGATAAGGAACTTAATAAAGTTCGAAAGTACTCGGAAACACCATTTCATTTTTTCCTGCAGGACATTGCATTCATTTGCTACCCTCACGTGATACTTTGTTAGTTTTTCATTTTATATATATATATATATGTATGTGTGCGTGTGTGTGTGTGTATAATTGCTATACCACGACAGAGTACTTGTATAAATGCCGCGCAAAAAATAATCCAAAAAAATAGAACAGGATGCCGCCAGTAAGCACTAATTACGCGAGGTTAACTTCTAATGGACGTCAACCCACTATTGGATTTAAGCTAACTTCCTACTGTTACACTCTATATCTTAGAGGGAGATCCTCTACAACGGTTTTATGGGACATTTTTAAGGCCTCAGTTCATGACCGCGACCATTTGGCGCCCTTGTCCCCATAATTTGCCTACCAGAGAGGTCAAGTAAAAGATGAGCTTCGGCAAATATACGGGAAAAGGTGCGTTATAATATGTGCTCATATCCATTCTGTGCTTGATCTTAAGCCTCCTAATCCTACTTCCAAGTATCTTTGCTCCCTTTTGTCTAGTTATGAATACCATTTACGGGCTCTAAAGGCTTTGAAGGTTGCTATAGAGGCTTCTGGTTTTCCGTTTACTGCCATTTTACTTCGGAAATTGCCAACCAAAGAACAAGACAATATTAACCTAGCTATATGGGAGATACCTGGAATTTAGAATCATTCCAAGCAGCAATCGAAAGAGAAATATCTCTAGTGAGCGAACTCCCGCCCATTCAACAGCAATCTTTGGAAAGCCGGTTTCTTCCTATATAACACTAATGGCAACTTTAACATATGAAGTGAGAAAACTTCGTATGCTTTCTATGGAAGTGACCACAAAGAAAATGATATAGAAATGTCAAACCTCCTAGGGAGAGATATCGTATAATGAAGACGAAAGTTTTTTGCGTTCGCTGCTTAGCTAAGCGCTCCGGAGATGCAAGTACTTGTAATACGCACTCTTGTCTTTTCTGTGACAGTTCTCATAACCCTTTGCTTTGTTCCCAAGCTCCAATTGCGGGTAAACAAGATAAAAATAATAATAAGCAGCGCAATCTCTCTCAGAAAAACTTCCTCCGACATGAAATAAAAAAACCCCACTCCGATGAACCCTCGTCTATAGATGGAGATATGTTAGTCACTGTGGCTAAAGTAGGTTGCAATACTGCCCTGCCCGCATTATGGGATCAAGCGGCACAAATCATCAACACGCACTGTTTGATAATGTTGCTCAGATTTCCTTTATTGCAAATGATAAGGCTGTGAAATTTAATTTTAAAATTTTAGGTATAAATTTCATTCGCTTAACAGGTTTGGGGACCGATCCGCACCTACGAGCTATCCAGTTGTGCTGGTCCGGTCCTGTGGCGTAGTATCAATAAATGTTGAATGCTTGGCGGTGGAAAATTTACCTACTTCCCTTACCAATTTTGGATTAACTAAAACAATTATTATACTCAAAGCTAAAGACAAGTTAGCTGATCATAATATTAAGAAAGATCACATTTCCATTGCCTTGGAAACAATGGGGAAGACAATTCTCCTTGAGTTAGATCTGACACTCGTAAATCACTAAGCTTCGTTTTATGAATCGGTAAAAAATCCCATTTCTCTGTATCAGATTAATATTTTGAATTACAGGATACTCTCGCTTTGTTTCAAAATAAGGTCTGCTGACCAAAATCACGTGCAGTCCCTTATTCTGATTTGTGACTTTACGGCCTTCAAAACTTTCAATACTTTCAGGACTAACCTTGGGAGGACCTTGACAATTATATCATTTGAAAGAGAATGCAAAACAACATAAGGGTTTCAAATCTCTTTAGAATCAGCCGAATGGTTATGATGTTATTGTCAAAACAAAATAATTCCCGGGCTAACCTTAGGAGAACCTTGCCAATTATACCACTCGAAGGACTATTTAAAATAATATAAGGGTTTCAAACTTCGTTAGAATCGGCCGAATAGTTACAATATTATTACCAAAAAAGTAGAGAGCAAAACGGGGACTGACCGTCGACCGACATAGTGAGATACAGAGTCACACGCGACTAAAAAACACAAAAATAACGAATCTAACAAAATTGTGCTTATTTTATAGAATGTTTTAACAATTTAAATATACTGAGAAATAATAAAACATTGCTTGGTTGTGTTTGTACAAATTTATTAGGTTCATGCAAAGGAGGATTTTACTGTAAGCCAAATTGTGTCCAAGTAGTTAAAGCAAAATAATACGCTAATAGCTTTTCCTGGAGTGTTCATATGTGGAAAATTTCGCTTTGCACTACAGCAGTAGTTAGCCTACATATTTATATCCAATCTGCCCTGATACCATTCACCCATGACCTCTAAATCTTGGTGGAATCATTCAATTTGTCCATTGCTGACTTCACCAAGGTTTTTCGGTAACTTCGCAAGATGACTATGCAGAAAATAGAACTTGATGCTTAAGTTGCGACCGATCCTTTTGTAGTCCTCCAACAGCTTCTGGACAATTTCGGTGTAATTCTTTGCTTGTGTCTTTTCAAGAAAGTTCTGGACAGAGTCTTTGAATGATAACCAAGCATTATTTTCGAGTTCTGATATTGTCCCGATGAAATGTTCATCTTTGATGAGCTGCCGAATCAGTGGACCATCAAACACACTGGTCTTGATTTGTGAATAATGAAGATAAAATGGAATAAAGGCAAGACACAACCTAAAAAACAAAACAAAAGAACAAATAAAACAAAAATGAGAGCAACAAGAAGGAAACACTCTCCAGCGTCGTGGTTAGGCACGTCTCCCCCCGGCGCAGGAACATGCGACCTACAACAAAGAGTCAAATAAAATGGAAGCAGTATAGTCCGCAAGTCTGTGTGCACGAATCAGTCCCGAGAACAAGGGGCAAGTGGTAGTGACCCCGCTTTCCTCAGTACCGGGACAGGTAACGTGCACGGAGATCGCCCAGACTGGGACATTCAACAAGAATGTGCCGAGCAGTCTGGGGGACAACGCAGTCATCGCAATAAGGCGCAGGCAAGGCTCCATCAAATGGCGGTGCGTCCCGCGAATGTGTCCAATTCGGAGAGGAGAGAAAGCAACCTGAAGCCATCGCGGCATTAAAGGGTTAGGTTTATGGGAACAGTGGCGGCGCAATGGCACGCAACTTTAAGTTAGCCTCGACCATCTCCCATCTTCTTTGCCAAGCTGCCTGGTGAGATGCCCGTATTCCTGTCATGTAATCGGTGTGAGGAAGATCGAAACGCTGGTCTGGTCGCCCAGGCCTCGTGGACTCATCGGCGCGCTCATTACACGCAATTCCTACATGTCAAGGAACTCAGCAGAAGATAATCTTGACATCCAGCCGGCTCGCCAAGACCGTAGCGTCTTGGCGGAGATTCCAATGCCCCAAGAGCACTCAGGGCGCTTTGTGGGTCCCTATAAATCAGAATCCCCTCTCCAAACCGAGCAGGTAAGGTTAGCTCCCGTTTCGTGCGGTGTATTGCAACCAGCTCGGCCGTGAGGACCAGGGCGGGCTCTAGGTGATTTGGTGCCCTACTTGAGAGTGTAATTTGGCCCTTCCCCCCAAAACCCGTATCATGTAGACATTTATTATTTATTTTAAATACAACACACCGCAACACAACAACTTGTAGAAAAAAATACAAACTATTTTAATAGTTATATTAATAATAATATAATAAGTAACACCTCCAGTTGTAGTACAAATGTCTGGAAAAAGGTCTAAAATCCTAAAAGCAATATAAAGCAGTGCAATCAAAAGTAAAAATCAAATATAAAAGTTTCAGAGCAAGGAAATTTCTAGTTTCTTTTTTGGTTATAGTATTCAGTAACAAGACTCTTTAAAACAATGAACACAATGCACAAACAAGATAATCTTAAACGATAAATAAAACTAGCATCTCCAACTTTCTTTAAAACTTTATACGTCTGGACTTCCTAGCAGCAAAGCCATCTATGGTTTCATCTAATGAAATTTGTTTAGACACTTCTTGATTGATACTTATTAATGACAGTCATTTGAGGAGTCCTGAGATATTGTAGAACTCAAATAAGTTTTAATCAGCTTGAGTTTGTAGAAACTTCTCTCAGCAGATGTCACATTCACTTGAGTGGTGACAGTCATTCTCAGTGCTATCCACGTATTGGGATATACTTCCTTTAGATTTTTCTTTTCCCCGTCCCCCAAAGAACAAAAGTTCAAGACTTTATTGTCATCTTGCATTTGAGCCAATTTGGAAAAGATACGAGGGGCGGTCAATAAGTTTTGCGAATCGGTAGGGAAAAACAGAGGAAGGGGGATGGCTGTTTGTGGGGGTGTTAGGACAAGTTATGACAAGTCAAGATCGGCAGCCTCACGCTCCTGCCTCGTCTATTTAAGAAGCAGTAGCTGATCGCAGATCGTCAGTCACAAATATTTCAACAATGGAGAAGGTTGAGCACCGCGCACTGATCAAATATTTGACCAAGGAAGGCAAGAATGCAAAAGAGATCCATCAACGCATGGTTGCAGTGTACACCGACAACGCCCCTCCCTATGCAACCATTGCTCGCCGCTGGAATAGGGAATTCCGCCATGGTCGTGAGTCCCTTGAAGATTAACCCCGTCCAGGACGCCCGTCAGACGTGACCAACGAGGACAATGTGGCCCGTGTGGAGAGGAGGATCCTCGAAAATCGACGGGGAAAGGTCGAAGAAATCGAGCGAGAACTTGGAATATCACATGGAAGTCTTATCAACATTATCCACGACAATTTGACCATGACGAAGTTCCCGTCGGGTCCCTAGAAACCTCACGCCCCATGATCGACTTCAACGTCGTCAAAGTCCACAAGGCCAGAGTTGCACAAGCTGCCCTGCGCGAGTGCGGATTCGAGGAGCTCAACCATCCCCCCTCCCCAAAGATCTGGCCCCTAGCGACTACTTTTCATTCCGCCAGCTCAAGGCTGCACTGCGTGGACGCCGGTTTGGGGACGATGAAGATGTCCAGCTCGCCGTCCAGGAGTGGATTGAACAGCAGTCGGGAGATTTCTAGTTGTCGGGAATTCGAAGCCTCAGAGACAAGTGGCGCAAGTGCATTGAAGTGGAGGGTAGTTATATTGAAAAATAATAAAACTTTTTTTCCCATATATCGTTTCCTTATATTCGAATTGAAAAACTTATTGACCGCCCTTCGTAGCATTTCTACAATCAGTTCTTCCACAACTAAGTCCGACTTATCTACAAAGGTCAGGGTTTTGGTCAGTTCTTTAGCTTGCTTCCCAAACTCATAGGTGGCAGACCTGGGAAGTTTATGAGAACACTAAATTTGTTGGCAATGTCACTCCTCATCTTTGTTCTCTCTCACTTAGTGATAAAATGCACACATCAACAACCGCATTGAAAAAAGAAACTTCCATACTCTTCAGTGCATCAGTGAGTTGTTTATTAAGAGTCTTATGTAAAAACTACCTTTTGGTAGTTCTGAATCTCTTCTGCCTTAGGGCAGCAACCACATTCATGTCCTCGCATATTTCTTTTGCAGAGGATTGGGCATCAGCAAAGTCAGTATTTCTGTAGTTGGCTAGGAAGACCTCAGATTTTTTCAGTAGGTCCACAGCTACATTCATGTGCATGATTACTGACTGCAGCAGTTTATTAATCTTCTGAACCTTTGTTAGAATATCATACCAGACAAAAGTGAAAATTCAAAAGTGGTACTAACCAACTTCTTCTCTAAAGACTGTGCTTAAGCTTTTATGGCTGGATCAGCAGTGCTTTCTCTTACCTCTACCAGAGCATTTCTAACCTTTGCAACCTGAAACCTTACACCCGCCACGCTATTAATGACATCTCTGCATTCATTGTCCCTCTAAAGTACTTCATTAGAGTATGATACAAATATCATACTCTGTATTTATAAATATAATATTGTTCATGAAAAGCAATTGTACTGCAATCATAATCTAAATCTGATTAAACTTACACTCTTTTTCACTGAGAGGCTCCGGTAAATACAGTGATGCCTCCTCTGTAGCAGCTTTCACAGGTGCCTGTCGTGGTTGCAAATATTTTCCCAGTGCATCTGAGAAATCAGAAAAGAGTATACATTCATTTATTTGGATAATGGATTACATTGCGGCCAATAGTCAAACTTACAATTAACATACACTTTAAGTTAAGAGTTTCAAACGTTTTCACCTCCCATGCATTTCTGGTGTTAGTGTTAGGTTAGTATAATACCAAAAATAGGTATTATACTAACCTAACAACATAGTCTAACCTATACTTTAATCACCTGAATATCTGACATGCGTTCATTATAATATGAGGTGGAAGGCTACTTTTTGAATGATCGTCATATTTTCTGCAAAACTTCGTCAGTCAATGACGAAGTTTTACAGAAATTGCTACGACTGTATATTGATATTTGGGGCAGCTAGCGTAGCTTAGCTGTTGCTCTTAGCCTAGTAAAATGAAATATCAACACAATAACGCTTTGAAAGTTAATTAACTAAAGTTACATACCTCTGCTTCCTGAAAGCAGCACCTGACGGCTTGGATGACATTTTCATTAAAAAACATAAGCAATTGACTCGTTGACAAAATTGACAACACGACGAAGTCCTTCTGTATCAATTAGAGAACCGGTGATAGCCTGATGCGCTACCCCTCCCCCACTTTAAGAAAAAAAAGTGTCAAGTAGTCTAAGTATAGAGGATGTGTTTGAAGTTTATTATACATATATTTTTATTTATTTATTGTTTAATGTTTATTTATTTTTTTTTTTAATCTGTAATTTGGTGCACTAGGCAGCCGCTTGTGTGGCCTATGCGCAGAGCCGCCCCTGGTGAAGACAGGCGCAGCGCCTGGCAGAGCCCCGCTGACTTCAAACAGAGGCAATACGGCGTGGAAACCGACCCTCTCTTGAGACATCGAGCCATCCGTATACACTGGCACGGTTCCAACATGACACGGAATGTGCTTCAAAAAGACCAAACGCAATACTCCCGGCGCTGTAGAAGCTTTGGGAGGAGAGGTGTGTCGACAAATAGTCAAAAGTAGTACCTTCTAGGGTGGTATCCTGGGAAGAACCCGGGGGGCCACCGACCTACGAAGTATACCGAGTCCTCGAAAGAGTTTCATAGCCCTAAACCTAAATGGCTTAGAATATGACTGGCGTCTCTTGGCGGCATAGGCACCATCGAGATCAGTTGCGGATACAGTGAGAGATGTTGGAGGGTGAGGGACCGCCGGGCTCGCGTGTACAGGTGAATAATGCACTGTGCACGTCGCAGGGCGAGGGATATCTCCACAGCTTCAAATAGGCTCTCAATGGGGGAGGTGCAGAAGGCACCGGTCCCCAGGCGAAGACAGGTGTGGTGGATCGAGTCCACCTTCCGCAATACACGCTCGGCTGCGGATGCATAAAACTCGCATCCGTTGTCAAGCTTCGAACGAACACAGGATTGATAAAAATGTAAGACAGTAGCCTTATCAGCGCCCCAAGTGCTGAACGTCATGAAACGAAGAATATGAAGGGCACGGGTACAAGAGACCCTAAGGCTTCGAATATGAGCCTCACGGTAAGGCGTCGGTCAAGTAAAAGACGAAGGAAACGATGCGAGTCCACCACTTCCAGGCGAATCCCATTTAGAATAAAGTATGGTTTAGGGTGGAACCGTGGATGGAAGCAGAAGTGCACCACCTTATTCTTGGCCAAGGAAAACCGAAGCCTGTACGCTTCGGCATAGCGAGAGACGCGGTTAAATGCTTTTTGGAGTCGACGCTCCAGAGTTACATCTGGGCAGCGCCGAAAGAGATCGAAAGGTCGTTGACGTAGAGCGTAGCCTAGAACATATTCTGGCATCACCAAGGTGATGCCCATCATGCTCAGGGTAAAGAATGTGACACTGAGGACACTTTCCATGCGGGAAACCCTCTTCCTGCTGCATTGGGCCGGAGAAGGCTCCCCCCCCCCCACCCGTACGCGGACTAGACGATCTCGCAAAAATTCAGATATGAAGATTGGGCGGCGTCCTCTAGTTTCTATCGTATACAGAGTCTCTACGATACCGTATCGCCATGCGGTATCATAGGCCTTTTCTAGATAAAAAAACACTGTGGCGTAGTGCTGTCTGTATACGAAGGAAGGCCTCGCAGACGGAATTTTCCAGTCGGAGCAGAGCATCCGAGATGGAGTGAAACTTGTGGAAGCCACACTGTGCATAAGACAGATTGCCTCCACTTTCCAGAAAAAAATAATCTAAGAATTACCAATTTCTCCATCAACATGCACAGGCAGGATGTTAGATAGATTGGATGGAAACCAGCCGAGGTAGAGTGATCCCTCGTAAGTTTTAGAAAATAGAGCACACAGGCGATTCGCTAGGAGTCTGGGAGGATACCCTCTACCTAGATTCTGGTGAACAGATTCAACAGAAAGGCCATCCCTCGCTCACCCAGGTGTCGAAGCATGGCATACGGAACATCGTCCGGACTAGGAGCGGAACATAACTAACGAAATGTAAACCTGTCGTTAAAGGGTTTTCCGCCTCTGGAAGTAAAGTCCAGTGGGCTACCATCCGCCACGTCACTACCTGCGTTGAATGCTGGCGGAACAGCATCACGGCTAGAGAATGCGGAGAAAGCGGTTGCGAAGGACTCCGCCACGGCCGCAGGGTCCGAAATTTCGGTGCCATTCTACTGGAGAAGGAAAGTGAGGTCCTGCGAGAATTTGCCCCGCATCCTTTTGACTCGCGTCCACACCTCTGCTAGAGGAAACTACCTGTTAATTGAAGACTGGTATGCCTGCCAGGAAGAGCGACGGGTGTGCTTCGAAACATACCGGAACCTAGCCCTAGCTCGACGAAATTCACAGATAGTAAAATTGTTCTGGCGACGCTTATAGCGCATGTAGGCATAACGATTCTTTTTGAATGCAGACTCACACTCGGCTGACCACCACGAAAGCGGTTGGCAGGCAAAACGGCCAGAGGTTCTATGAATAGTAGTTAGGCCCAGGGTGATGAGGTTGCCGGAGAAGAACTCAACTGCCTCATCTACCGATATTAACTCTTCCACTGAGACAAATAAATAAGTCATTACTGAAATGCGGACCACATGTCCCGCGCCAGGCACCACTAGAGCAGCTCTCAGGCGGCAGCAACCCAGAAATTGGGGATATCCATCCGGAAAACACAGGGATAGATCAATAAAGGAAAATGAAGCGGTTCTCGGGCAGTGATGCGTAAACTCATCCACATTTAGAACACCTATCTCGAGCTCGTCGATAATGTCGGCAATGATCTGACCCTTGGGAGTGATCAAGTAGTCTCCCCAGAGAGGATTGTTTACCGTTCAAATCCCCAAGCAAGAGAAAGGGCCTCGGCAACCATGCCACGACGCGGCAGAAGTAGCCCACGTAGAAGTCCTCTGACGGTGGAATGTTGGCAGAAATAACAGTATGCCTTCTATCCAAGTGCAGCTGCACAGATACTGCCTGAAAGGAGGTGTCTAAAGCAAAGAGAAGAACGTAGACATCATGACGGGTGTAAATGGCGCATTCTCCTGCCCGGCCACCAGCCTCTGGTGGTGAGGTCGATAAACTCTTGATACCTCGGGGGGGGGGGCACCCAGTATGGTCTCTTGCCAAAAGATAGCTTAGTGAAAACGGGATGAGACGAACCTCCGCATCTCCGCCAAGTTGGCCTGGGGTACGTGGCAATTCTATTGAAGGAATATGCCCGCCAGGCCTAGCTCGGAAGAGATGCGGGGGCCTCCTTCAAAAAGAAGACCCTCACGGGGATGGCCCTACGCTTGTCGGAAGCAGAACTCCCGGAACTGTTGGCCGGACAATGCCTGAAAGCGCTGTTGCCTTCGAAGACTTATTGGGGAAGATTGAGCTCACCATGCAAGTCTTTCCCTTGCATGACGGGGATCCCTCCTTTTGAGGATCCACCGTCTTTGAGTAACCCAGCCTAGCACTGGATGTGGGCGTAGGGGCTAAAGCTCCTTAGGTGCTGTTCTCCTTTCGGGG
Organism: Ceratothoa steindachneri; assembly: GCA_963969495.1. Lineage (NCBI taxonomy): Eukaryota > Metazoa > Arthropoda > Malacostraca > Isopoda > Cymothoidae > Ceratothoa > Ceratothoa steindachneri. Next base: position 96,377,527 of record OZ018330.1, read on the forward strand.
ATCAGCTTTAAGAACCAAGGAAGACGGCTTCACGACCAACTTCAGGGTTGTTGCCTTCTGTGATTCTAATGACTCGGTGGAGGTGCGCGGCTGTTTCGCCCTACAGGAAACGGTTACGCTGGGGGAAGGAGGGAGCCCTAGTTTTAGTCAAAGGTGGGTGTGAACTCTTTGTACCGCTACCTTTAGTAGGGAAGCGGGCGGGGTAGGTAGAATCTGCAGAAGGGTTTCAAATGGGAGCGGAAACGACCATGCTCGTAGCCCTGGATGGGCCAGAAGCACAGGGTGTTTTTTAACATTGAGGTATAAGACGTCCCAGGGAGCGCAGAGTGCCCTAGCACCAAGTCAATAGCCTCGCGAAATAATAGACGATTCTTGACCTGAACGGACAGGATTTCCTTCCCAATGAGATACGCATCACGTTGCTTTGAAGAAACAGGGTGCCCCTCCCTGTTTTCTCATTGCACGTTCAGTTTGATCGATTTTTGGTCGGCCAGCTTTCACAAAGTTCTTGGTAGAGTGCGGCGTCACATTCACAGGCGTGCCATGAAGTGTCTAAACAGCAATAAACTTAGCCACCTCGGAGAAATCCGACACATTCGCCAGAAGGCTCCCGTCAGAGAAACGGGTTACCTTTGGCTCTCTACCAATCATAGTGTTCTTCTCTGATGGAACATGTTGCCATCAGTGGAGCGAATAAATAGAAAGCGTTTCAAGCCAGCGGGCTCTAAAACGCCAGGTAATCTCTGAATGAGAAACCTCGACGTAATTGAGGTTCCGCTCTGCGCACTTGCGACTTTAATTTTTAGTCTGGGACTTCCCTCCAGAGGATGACCGGGGTTAGGCGTGCCGATGTCGGCTTGGTCGCTAACCGAAATATCAGCGGATAGGTTCGTCCCCGGGGCTTCCGAGGAGGGAGAGGTGCCCGGAGTCTTTTTAGTTCTTTTCTTGTTTCTTTTCTTTTTTGGAGAAGAGAGTGGGTAATGAACCCGCTTCTCTTCTCCACCAGAAGAACCTCTTAGGCCGGATAGACCTGCCTCAGCAAGATCCTTCTCTGAAATGGAGAAGGCCTTGACTGCCAAAGGGGCACCAACCGTGAGAGGAGGTCCCTCCTCTCCTTGTGAATCCTCTGGACCACGAGTCGTCTGAGCGGAAGCTGGCACATAAGCGGACTCGGGTTCTGTGCTCGGCACCGACCCCGGAACTTCCTACTGTCTAGGGCTGGGTCGCCTCAGGGACCATTTCCATCTGAAGGCCCCCACCTCCACCCCCAAGATACCACGGATCTCATTCCTTCCTACTGGGGAAAATACCGCACATTTACTAACGCAGGGGTTGAATGCTAATCAATTCTTCAAAGTTAATTTATGGAATGATGGTCTGTCTTAGCTTCCCCATGAAGTTGAAAGGCCGATTCTTCCTACCCATTTGGAGACCATAAACTGCCTAGTAAACTAGATCGTAGCTATTGTGCTTATTAAAATTCTTAAGACGATTAGTACGTCGAGTAAGCTCTATAGGGTTACATTAGCAGTATTCAAAGCAATAGCCTTTTTTAAGCGTGCTATGATTCCCACAGCTGGCATACCTCCAGCCGTAAACTACTGGCTAACAGCAAAGTTGTTTTTTCTGGTTTTACAGTCAACAGGTGTGTTTACTTGGGCTCCTCCTTAAATATACGTCTTTGAAAATTCTATCTCAAGACATAACTTGGGCAGCTTTATCATCCTCAGGTGTTCAACCATTTTGCTTCGATCCTCTCTGTCTCACGCTTGCTTGCTTACATATATGTACATTTACAAATCCCATCCTATTTCTCATACAATATTGAATCTTTACATTTAATAAGGCATGCTTGTGGAGGTATCTTTTGGCCCATTGAATCCAGCAATTTTGGTGCCAGAGGTCTACCTATTGCGTAGTTCGATCATTATACAAATAAGAGTTTAGCATTTAAATATACACACCGCTAGCACAGGCTTCCTATCACCACCCAGAGGGTGGAGAAATGACCATAACGGAGGTAGGCCGTCCCACGGTCATCTCTAGGCTACGCCTTCTGCATGAAGACCGCACATATAAATAAGAAAACAAAAAGCCAGGAAGAGAAAATAATAATTAATTCATTCGCAATTACACTCCTGCCTAAATCCACTAAGTCTTCTCTTGGCCTTAACTCGTACTCGCGTTGATAATATATAGACTACTAGTCTCCCGCTTAGTATGCTCCGTGTCTCGCTGCTTGCATCATAATATTCCGTTATTAGAATTAAGAGTTTATTTTCGTATGTCCATCTTTGCCTTGAACCTTCGATAAGCACAGCCAAGTTGAAGAACACCGTAAAATTATTTATCTCTGGAGTCAGATAAATTATTCGCCGTAACACCATCTTTCACCTATAAACTGGAACTAGTCGCTCCATCATAACGTGATGGTTTACGGAAACATCTTTCATTCACCGTTGTTAAGACCTATATAATTGGTAACTTTGTCTGCATTACCATTTACCTAACTCCCGATCACCGGTGACCCCCATAACTGGCGACCCATCCCCATAGATCATTCACATTACTGCTTTAGTAAGCAAATACACTATAAACAAAGTAAGATTTCACAACGATAATTCTTAAAACATTTAATATGAGGTATTGAAGACGTTGTTTTCCATTACTTCGGCACAACGACGACTCAGGAGCTCACTAATTCCTCCCAAAATTATGGTGTTATTTTGTTCCATTCTTGCTCAATTTTCGTCCATGAATCCATCACATTTGAAGGCTACGACTGGTATCGAACTTTCTCTCCAATAATCTTCCAGAGGCTCTTAATTGGGTATAGGCCCGGGTTCTGAACAGGCCACCTTATTACTTCGATATATTCTTGTGTTCGAAATAGTATTTTACTTGCTTTGCAGTATAACATGGTTAGTTGTCCTACCTTAATACTGCTGGCTGGTTTAGATATACTCAGAGTGAACGTATAACATGATTTTGTACGTTGTTTAGGTACAGGTTTACATTTATCATTCCAATTATTCACACAACCGATCAACTCATTTAGACGAAAACATCGCCCATACCATAATGCTGCCTCCTCCGTGCTTGGGAGAATTATTTTACATATTTAGGGCCTAGTCTGTCATATTTAGGGCCTTCTGCCATCAGATCCAACTAAATTAAATTTACTTTCGTTGCTGAAATGAATTTTCTTTCAACCTTCATCCCTCCAAACAACATGAGCTTGAGCATATTCGATTATCACCTTCTGCTCTTATTACTGATGATTGGTTTGATTGCTCGAGAACCAGCCTTTAAACCAGATGCATTGAGGCGACGGGACTCTGTGAAATGGTCTTAATTTTTCGAGAAATTCTTGTTTCAATCTTGAAAAAATCCTTCATTGAGAAGTGACTAATAGCTCTGTCTTCTCGGGTGGTTGTTATGAGGGGTCAACCGACTTTTCAGGAGATTTATAGGCTTTGGTTTCATTGTAGAAATTCACAACGTGCGAAATCACACTCTTGGACCTTCCTACCTCTCTTGAAATCGCAGAAAGTTTCCTCGCCGAAGTCTTTAAGCGAACAATTATCTGCAGAATTAGTACAAAAACAATGGTGGTTGTACAGTTCTTACCTACTAAGCAGAATGTTGCCACATGATTTGAAGAAACTTCTAGAATGTTCCTGAAAAAAACGTTCTCTTATTTTGCACTTGTCAATATTTTATTTTGTTAGTTTATTTTCTATGATTGATTTGATATACTATCGTATTATATGAAATCTTCATAAAATATATTAAATACATGCCTTTATGTACCATGGAAATTTCATTAACCTACTCATCATATATTAGAAAATATTTTAATAAAGGAAAATCGTTCTCTCATTTTGCTCGGTAGTCCAACTTCTCAACTACAGAGAAGAGCCAGGTCCGTGTTTAGGCTTAAATCAGAGAGTTAAGAACCGGATTTTAAGTGCCTTCGTGGGTCTTCAGAAAGGCAGTCTACTTTCCCCATCGATCGGTGCACTGTGTCTGTTAATTAATGAACGGACTAAATAACTGGGGTTACCGGTAAGAATTGGGTTCGTGTAGCAGGGGCGAAATGTCTGCAAATTTAAGATCGATTTCACTGCAGTGATAAGTGAACTTTCAAAAATTGATTCTTGGTAGCTGAGGAATCGTGAAAGAGCGCCATACAAACAAGTGGCTTTCGCCCCTCTTTCTTCTCTATACGCGAGTGTAGTAAAATAGTAGTGAAGGGACTCAGTAAACGGGCTTAATTAGATATTTGTTGGTTCTCTACGTTTTGTCCCTAGTAATACAAGAAATTTGGGCTTACCAAATTTGTCATTAAGTAGGTTCCTTTGTATTTAGCTGGTGTCTAACTATTGGTACCGGTACCAGGTCTACTAAGGCCTTTTTTATCATACTTGTTTGGCCTATTAGTCTTGAATTTCTATGATGTTGTGAGTCATTTTCTATGAGTTCCCTAACGTGATTCTGTTATATTTCCACTCTTCGGCTTTTCGAAGGATGACTGAGGAGGAGATTTGAAGCGAAATTTGGAGCATTGATCCCTCAGAAGCCGAAGGTTGTTTATTTAAATTTTGATCTAAGCCGTTTTTTGGTAAAGATTTGCTATAGAATTCAGCTATCTATCCCTCTTGAATTATCATTCAAAAGCATGCCACGTTTCTAGTGACTTTCCCATCGAGATCCAGAGACATCACGAGGGTGTATGTGGGGGTTGTGGGTGAGGGTCGTGGTCAGATTGATGTCCCTCTCGAAGTGGACAGACATCCAAAGGTGTCTCCTCCCATATGGCAGGGTCGTGGTCAGATTGATGTCCCTCTCGAAGTGGACAGACATCCAAAGGTGTCCCCTCCCATATGGCAGGGTTTTACCCAGGAGTGATCACCGACTGTGGGGTAAACACTCCAGGGCCTAGGTAAGCTCCTGAGCAAAGCTCCCCTGGGGGTAATACGGTTCTCCTAGGAATCAAGAGGAGAAGAAGGCTTCTCTCCTTCTGATGGGATTGTAACAGACAGCAAGATATGTCTGCCTTTCGGAGAAGGATGAGGTAAAGGTTGGCTGGCCCGTCCGGCCTCGCCACTCCTCTCCCCCTTCTGAAGGGGGCGGGGAAGATGGTGCATTGCTGCCAGCCTCTCTTAAGAAAGACCCATAGCCACTTAGTCTCGAGTCTGTGCGAGCGGTTAGTATCGCTACCAAGTCAAGGCACTTTGGCCACTACCGCGAGGTGGTAGCATTGTTACCGCTTTGGCCATACGAATAAAACGTGCATTTTTTTAGCGCCCATCTGGCGACTGCCTACAAGGGCATAAGTGGCTATATTTATCGTATAGCCTAATGCTAAGCTAGATTAAAAGCTGAACAAACAAAACCACAACCACAAAAATCAATAAGTGCAATAAGAAGTAGGAAGCAGGCTCCAGCAAGCAATGCCACTCTTATCTTTTCAAGAAAAAGATCCTGCCCCCCACCCCCATTTCCACGCAAACCTTTTTACAATAAGCAATACGTTCGCGCACCACCAGCAAGTGGATAGACTCAGAGGAGGCAAACTCCCCGAAGGTGGTCGTAAGTCTACCTTTGAAAGTCGAGACCATCCTAAATACGAAAGATCCCAAGCCTAAAGACACCCTTCTCGACTACGGTTTCGAGCCAAGAAGAGAGGAAGCCAATCCTCCTCCAGTAAGCCATCGAAGGAAACTGCACCTTCACTGCATTCAATTGCAGGCAATCCCCCGTTTTCGATATACAGGAAATTTAGGGCCATATTCGGGAGGGTCTTTACATTTAGGAGGGCCTCTGTGTATTCTTCGAGCTAGGCATGGGGAGTATTTTCCTTCAAAACATTACCATAGATTTCTGGCGGAGTTTAAGGAGCTGCGGAGGTTCGTCTCTTTGAGCTCCCTTTTAGATATTTCACTTCAGGTGACTAAGTTGGGCGCGTACATCCTGCCCACCCTCCTGGCGTATGAGGGTTTTGCAACCCCACCACAACGGGATTGGGGCAGGACAAGTGGATGCGCTATTTACATCTGCCATGTGTCCGTTATCTTTCTTGCCAATCAGACAGTGGTAGTGCAGATACAACTGGATAGGAGGTATAGGATTCTTTCAGTGTAAATTCTGTCCTCAGCTGACGTCGATGTCGGGGACATACGCTACGTCGTGGCACGACTGCCATGGCCTTTTCTCATTCTTGGGGATTCTATCTGTAGGCACCCCGTTTAAGGAGAATATACTATTAACTACAAGGGCTAGGCCATGGCAGACCTGAACCATAACCTGGAGATCAGTGTCCTACATCTTGATCAATCGCTTATCATTATCCGAAAACCGCTTCATTCTCTTGTCTAGATGTATCCTCGTGCTCTTCGTATGAACAACCGGATTTTGGGTAGGAGGTGGTCGATGACATTTATGGTAGTGATCACTTTTCCATCCAAATATCACTTGGGAGGGGGAGGGGGGAAGTGTCGCCTGAGAACCCACTTTAGTGGTGCTTATAGTGGGTATATACCCCGTATTTCAAGAAATGACTGATTTCTATATCTCATTCAAGGAGTTTAGGTAGATTGCTGCTGAGTTCTGTTCCGGCACCCTCATCGTCGTAGGCATGGCTACCATTAAAAGAACGTCTGACCGTTTAGCACGCGATCTGCTTCTTTGTTGATCGGCAGAGTGTGAGATATCCAATCTTCTTGGTGGGCATAGGTGCCTTCACTTAACGGGAAAGATCTCTCTTGCAGAGGTGAGGAAGCGTGTGAAAAAGATTCATGGCAAGTTCTCGTATGACCCCCTTCCCGTCCTTTAGGTCGACAAGACCGCAGTTTTGGACGCTGTGGCCGTGGCGGTGTCCTTCGCGACCGCTTCGCTGCTTTATCTATCTAGGAGGTAAGATGCTCTGCCAGCATTTATTGCTCGTCGTGGGATCGCTGAAGGCCGGTGACCTAACGTTAGCTTCAGAAGCGGGTACCCATTCAACGACCTATTTACGCTGAGCTGGGCTCCGCTATCGATTTGTTTGCGGACACCACCCATGGTCCATATCTCTGTTCTACATAATCTAGACGGAGAGTGTCCTCCCAGATTCCTAGCGAATATCGACCTTGTTGGTTTCTCGAAAATCGAGGCGAGATCACACTACCTCCGCTGGTTTTCGCCCAATTTCTCTAACTTCCTGCACGTCCAAATCGATAGAGAAAATGGTTAATTTGATGTGAGCTTAATTTCTAGACAGCGGATGCCACATGTTTCCTGCACAGTACGGATTTTGCAAGCTTCTCTCCAAGTGATGATCTGCTCTGGTTAGAAAATGCTGTCTGTGAGGCCTTCCTACCTGTCAGCATTTCACCACAGTATCCTTGGATCTGAAGAATGTTTACGATACCGCATGGAGATACGGTATCATGGGAATTCTCCATTATATTCGGCGAGGGGAGCCCCAATCTTTGTGTCTTAGTTTTTGAGAGATCGTTGATTCGGTGTACGGGTAAAAGAGCTCTCTACTGTCCAAAATGCAAGAAGAATTTATTCCAAAATAGGGTGTCCTCAGCGTCACTCTCTTTCCATTGGAAATCAACAGCATCACCTTGGTACCTCCTGAGGATGTTCTGATTACGGTTTACGTAGACAGCGTTTCGATCTCTTTTGTTGTGGCCCATATGCCCACTCTGGAGCGTCGACTCCATCAAACTCTGACCTGCACCTCTCGCTATGCTACCGCACAAGGGTTTCGGTTATCTTTGGCGAAGACTATGATGGCTTACTTCTGTCACCACCCACGTCTTTTCCATAACCCGGACTTGTTTCTAAATGGGGCTCTCCTGGATGTGTTAGTCCTTTATCAGGTCTAAACATGATTACGGATGTTATCTGAAGCCAAGCGTAAATTTGCGGAAGGTGGACTTGATCCCTCACATTTGTCTCTTTTTGGCGATCGCCGGATCTCTTCACATCCCCTATAGAGAGCTTTCGTGTCAATATTGGAGAGGTGACACTCACTTTTCGCCGTACACGCTGCATTCTGGACTAGTATGGACGAGCCTTACTTTAAGCTTATTCACCCACGTCTCTATTTTTATCGGTGACCGAACTATTGTGCCTGTGCCGCCGTGAAACGCCAATTATTCCATATACATTTCGAATTTAGAACAAGGCAACTCCTTTGAGAGCTCAATGTAGCGCTCGGGGCGATGGAGCCTTTGGTTCTTCCGAATCCTCTAAAGCTTTAGCAGTACCGGGAATATGGCGCACATGCGCCATCACGATGGAGCCGTGTTGATATAAACAGATGGACCCAAATCCGAAGAGGGGGTTTGCTTTGACGCCTTTTTTTCCTAGTTTGTATCCAGGGGGGGGCTCTTTCAGGCGGTGCTTCTCTCTTCACGGCCGATCTGTTTGCAATACATTACTCGGTATTGGAGCTTACGTGTCTTAACTTGTTTGAAGATCGGATTGTGATCTATAGCAAATATCAGAGCGCACTGAGTACCCTGTAGGTTTTGGAATCTGGGCAACCCGTGGTTCTCAGTATCCGTGATGCCACGCCTACTGTGAGCCTGGTGGATGTCAATCAAAATTGTCTAGTTCTGAGTTCCTAAACATGTAAGGGTTGCGGGAAATGAGCGCGCTGATGATGGCACTAAACATTCTGCAAGGCCTGGGTGCATGGACCATCGTTCTGCTCTTCCCTACTCTGACTTCATGACAGGAATCAGGTTAGATACCTTCGCGCTCGATGATAAAAAACTGCCGATGGGAACCTAAAGGTCTGTGAAATTGGGCTGCGAAATCTTTCTTGGTCATTTCAACAATGGCCTCACGGCTTCAGATCGTTTTCTCTGGCCTCCGACTCAGACACACTCAAGAGACCCCAGTCTGTCCTGAACATTCTTGTCGAATGTCCCAGTCTGGGGGACCTCTGCGTCCGTTACATGTCCCGGTACTCAGAAAATCTGGATCATTACGGTTTGTCCCTTGTAGTCTGGACGAATTCAATCCAACCTAATTGTGACCTCATTGATTTTGAGAGGATGCAGACCCTACTATTCCATCTAGATTTTGGGGTGTTGTGTGCATGTGTCTGGCCCTTGAGTCAGTGGGTTATTTTGCGGCACCTGAGCGTGCCTTTATTTAGGGATAGGGTGGGGGGGGGGTAGGTACTTGTTTTTCTATTTTTTTGTTTTTGTTGTTTTATTTTTTTTCTATTATCATAGCCAATTTTTAGGCTAAAATTCTTTTGGTGACTATGCCCCTGCAGGCAGTCGTCAAATGGACGCCTTAAATTATAAAAAAATAGAGTGCTGAATGGCATCGACCCCGACAAACAGTTAATTTCCACAAGTCGATATTTTAAATTGATCGGATTAGAGAGTTATCTACCTGCGATAGGGACCCCATCAGCCATCAGAGCACGAAATTCGACTGTGCTTGATTCGACTAAAAGTTTAGTTCAAAGAGATAAAGGCCTTCACTTCCCAAATGTGTTTTATATCAGTGCTGACGAAAGTTTTGTTTGTGTAAGTGTGTGAGGGAATCTTTCTCACGTTGGGACTAAATGAAGCAGCCACTGGTTCGGACGTGCAAGATCACGGGGATGAAAATTCGATAGGAACCCTTACAGGTCAGAACTTGCCACCCAATCCAAAGTTTTTAGTCAAAGTAGGAAGCAGAAAGTCGGTATCGACTTTAAATAGCAAATAGCGCTTAAAAAAACCCCCAACATATTCCGCAACCATTCCTGACAACACAACTTGCTTCTGATTTGATTGTTTGTAGACAGTGGGATGCAATATTCGTCTTAGCTTCACAAAGCTTGAAATGATGAGATAAAGGAAATCACCCTGCGGAACAAAGGTAAGCAATAGATAGGTTTTCTTCGAACAGTTTGCTTTTTGAATGCGAAGGTTTAGAATCCTCGCTTGAAGGAGTATTGGAGTTTGAAATTTTAACATTATAAGCTCCTTCCCGGAAATTTGAAATACTTGTTTTGATAGTTTGAAAAGAAATAGGCTCTCGTGAAAAGTTTGATGTTGAAGGGAGCTTTGAAACAGGTTACGAAGAATACGAGTTTAAACATTGCTTAAGAGGTAATTAGAAGGCACATTCCGACCAAGATTACTCAAAGGTTCTTTGAGAGCCATTTTCAAAGGCCGATGGAATTGATGATTTTCCTTTTCTCGAAAAAGCGTTTAATATGATTTTGACTTCGAACTCGAAATCAGGGATCATTTCCTCAATCCATATTGAACGGAGAGACAAAATTTTATTTAGTTGTTCGTTCACTTCGTCCACAGATGCAAAAGATTGTAAAACACCTCTTCTGTCACGCAATCCAACTTCAGAGGTGGATACAGATTCAATCAAGTTACTTAAGCAACTACTGAAGTTTGACAATGAATGAAGTTACTTAAGCAACAGTTGAGTTTGGAGTTTGACCATATATTAAGTTAATTAATGTTTGCCAAAAAGGAAGGTACTAAAGTAAAGTTTGAATTTGCAAGTTTGAAGGTAGATAAAATTACTTAAGCAACGTTTGAGTTTGAAGATGAATAAAGTTATTAATGTAACTTTTGAGTTTGAAATTTGTCGATAAATGAAGCTACTTTAGTAACGTCTGAAGTTTGACAAATAAAGATGAATGCGTACCTCTTTGTTTGAAACGAGTTTGATTTGACTTACCGATCGCACACACAAAAGGGTAAAAATGTTTGATAGGTTGGAAGGCTTGAGCGAAGGGCAAAATTCAGAAAGGGGTTTGCTTGAAATAGACGGGGATCCCTTGGCAATGGGAACATGCAATAAATATAACTGCTGTCAGGCTTAAAGATTGAAAAATAAATCCATAAAACGAGCCAATCTGTGAGGGAGAAATATTCGAAGAAACTTGACGACGCATAAAAATAGACAGACAGGCAAAAGTGAACAGATAGACGAAAGGAGAGTAGATGGCAAAAAATCTATCAGTTGAAAATATAATTTCAACATTGACTCGTATTCAACTATTACATACTGACGTCTACGGAACACATTGCAGCCTCCTTTTTGCGTATTTGATTTTTTTTAAATTAATCTGGCAAGGCGTGCCCCATCTAGCCTGCTACACCTGCCACATGGAGGCGAGACACGCCCTCTGCGCCCATTTCCCCCAGTTGATTTGAACTAGATTCAAACTACTTGGCTTTTTTTTTCTAGTCATCTCACTTTTACTCTTTTTCGCCACTTTTCTTACCAGCCCTGTCTCACCTATTTTTCTTGGTGGACGGTTAATTTCGCAGGTTAGGAACCGACCATCTTTCATCCATTCATCTTTGGTCATGGCGGGAGGGCGGAAGGTCTCTCCACCTCCCGTCTCCTTTGGGGGTTGGGATCTCAATATGTTTTTCTCCCCCCCCCCTTCCCATTCCCTTTCTTTCTCTTCTATGCCCATTAACAACAACGGGGTGTTAGGTGTGGCATAAAAATCATAATGCAAGACACCTCCAAATTGCGTACCCTCCTGACCTCAACACCGGAAGTTTCCGGTCTCAAGAAAGATTTGCAGCTATATATCTTTAACACATTTTCACTTCCTCCAATTTCATCACTCTCTTTACAGTTCTCCACTTTCATCAGGCAATGCCCTCGTTGGTTTTTGCTTTATTTAAAAAAAAAAGTTCAACGAGGGCATCTCTCGCTGAAGATTGGTAAGGAGAGAAGTGTAAAGAAAGTGGTGAAGTTGGAGGAATTGAAATGTGAAGAAGGTGTAAGACTGCAGATAAATTTGCGTAGATGCGGCAGAGAGGACCCGCAATCCGCTAGATGTTAGCTACCGCATGCCCTGACGCCCCATTCCGACCTCTCATTTGTTCTCTTTTATCTACCTCACTTCCCTTGTTATTCTCACTTTTTGTCAATTTTTTATTGTTTGGTTTCTTATCTTTGATTTTCTTCTTTTTATTTGTCATTTTATCTATTCTTTTGTTATTTTTTATTTTCTGGTCTCTTATTTTTCATTTCCTCCTTCTTTATTTCATCTATTGTTATTTACTAATTATTCGCATGATTTTCTTTTTTCCTATAGTTTTTCTTTCTTAAAGTTACGTTTTTTTCTATTCATTTCCTTATATTTATTATTTTTTCTTAAGTAGTTCCTTTTCAGGCTTCTGCGGAAATGTACATTTCGCTTATTTTTAATTCCCTAACTGTACCATTTTCTTTATTAATCCTCTTATTTACAAAGAGTTTTGAAGGAAATGCCCACGTTGGTTTGGGCAAAAATATGAATTCTGAATTACCATTGACGATACATTCATCTTCCCTCACATTTAGGGGATCCGATGAAAATAATAAACCAAAAATTTCAGTTTATTTCATAGAATACCAAAATATTTAGTGGGTATTTTTTACTGATTCTCTTAAGGTTTCGTTCATTGTTTGTTTTCTTCCATCTTAAGCCCTTTTTTCAATTTAGATTAAATGAGAAATCTGCTTGAAGGTGCCGCATCTTCTATGTCAACATTCCATCATCTACGTGCGCGCGCATACGCACATGCATTGCATCTATTGTTTTGTACATAATAGCAATAATCCGTGGGGAATTATTAGAGAGAAAGTGGTAATTTGTATAATCCAATGTGGGAAGAATTACCTTGGAAATAATAGGGAAGTCGAGGTGAAAGAAGATAAGCTAAGAAAAAGCAGAAATAGCTTTAAACACCGCTTTTCCCTTCTAGTTCCTACCTCTTCTCTTCTGGTTTTGCTTATTTGTCTCTTGGATGTACCTCTTCCTCTCTTATTAAGCTGTGCCCCTTAGACGTGGAATGAAATGCCGGTTGATACACACTATTGCTACATTCAATCCAGCAAGAGGGCGCCCCTGCCACTCCGTGTAGAGCAGCGGCACACTCTCCCGGTCTCAATGCATCCGGGAATCTCGATCTAGATTGAGACAACCTGGACTTTATTCCTTATACATAGTTTCATTTTACTTTTTCTCACATTTCTTTTAAGCCTCTTCTCACCTTTTTTCCTCTTGCCCGACGACTAATTTCGCAGGCTGGTCGGCGTGCATTCATCATTATGTGGGGCCGATTAGAGAGGTGTTTTTTGAACATGCTTGCATTTTTCCCACACTTGACTCCTTCCACTGCCCCCTCCACTTTCTTTCTTTACCTTATTTATACTTTTACACACCCGCAAAAGAATGCCAAGTATATATGGAATATGAAGGATTGTGTGACCTTCTGTCCTCAAAACCAGCAGCTTGCCTTCTCAACCCCATGGCCTGCACGAGAAGCAGCGGCTATATATATTCCACATATTTTCACTTCCTCTATCTTTCGCACTTTGTTTACCAATCTCTCCTTACAAACTTTCTGTGGGAGATGTCATCATTGGCCTTTGCTTTAAATTCGAGTAAAAGGGCCTTCAAGGGCGCCCTAAAGAACCATCTCTACGTGTCAAGTCTTCTCATGGTTGGAATGGCACTGTTATTATTTTTAGATCAAGGTTATAGTGGTTGCTACAGAGGACTTCATCGACCCTTAATAACTACCCATTCTGGACAAATTGTTCGAGACCACGAGGACCCTTTCGACCCCATTCGCAGACCTGATATCAAAGCAAACCTCAAATCCTTTTGCGCAATTTCTCCTTTTCGCTCAACATAAAAAACAGAGGATGAAGTGAAAGTCGACGGCCGCTGCACTGCTATATATAACCGAGACGACGACGTGGAAAACAAGGAAAAACGGCTTGTCTCAAATTGGATGCTTCTCTTGGGAGATATCAAATGATGCAGAGAAAAGGGTTGAATTTGTATTTTTTGTGCTTTTCTTTCTTTTTATGATGAATGGGGAAAAAATAGAGTTTGTGTAAGTTTTTTTGGTAAGCTCTTCTTAGAATATACAGCTGCACAATAGAAGCACAGCCATGCGTTTTAATACATAGGTGTAGGCAACAAACTGTAAATAACTGCCTACTTCCCCTTCCCAAAGAATAGAATTTGTTTTTGGGTAGATATCTTAGCAAAACTGGATGAGGGATAGGGATAGAGGGGGGTGGGTGAGGCGGTTCAATAACGCACTCACAGAGCGCCTGCGAGATGCCGGCTAACGCATCACCAGGGGCCGGCAACCGTGGCTGCCTGCACATGCAACCAACAGAAGTAGGAGGAAGGCAACGGAATCAGCCTTCATAGCCACGCCATAATTCTTGAACACAAACGGCGGCTTCTTCAGCTATGTCGGGAAATGGCACATCAGGCAGTCTTCTGCCACTTTTTCTGTCCCTCCCTCTTTAACCCTGAATAAACGCCTTGGAATGAACGATTCAGCGATAAACTGAGATTGGAAGTTTAGGTTTACTCTGAAGGGTATTTTAACCCTAAATTTTGCTCATCTGTACCTGCGAGAAACCACAGTGAAGATTAGAGTGACCCACTCAAGAAAGAGGGCAGGCGGACCTCCCTACGCGTGCTTTCCTTGATGAATGTACCAGGGAAACCGCCGGACCTAAGATTCCCGCCGGGGCAGACTGGCGAACCTAAACCAGAGAGGATGAGTGTTTTTGAATTAATCATGGCAAAAATAGAGGTTAGCGTTAAACGAATAATTCAGGTCGACCGAGGGTACGAAACCATCTCTCAACTTAAGCCGAGCTGATAAATATAACATAGAGAAGAGCAGATAGCCCAGACTTGAGCCAAACCTATCTCCCAACACACACAGCCAGAAAGGCACTCATCTGCAGAGTGATCCGTGGGTCCCCAAGAGGTCTAAAGATATGATCAAAACTGAGTTAGGGACTAACCAAGACTCGGGGAATGCAACTTTAGTTGTAAATTTGAGAACACCTCTCATGTCTTTCAGTTTATCTTCAAGGAAATGTATGTATATGGCGGAGAAGTTAAAAACTACCGAAATAAAACTGTTCACTATGACAATCTCTCTTACCCAAGTCACGTAAAAGAAGTTCTACAAACTCCAACTTGTTTCTCGTGTTATAAAGTGAAAGAAAATTCAATCAAAGACAGCCCCCATGAAGAACTCAACCTGTGCTATGAGTATGGATAATCGGGCTTCAAGCTTACCAATTATGGTATGAGTCACGTCACGGTGGGGAAGGGACTGACAATTACTGAACTAAACAAACTACACAGATTTAGAAACACCATCGAAAATAACAAAAGCAAACTTTACCTTGCTTTTATATGGTCTAAACTATTATATCCGGCAATGCCGCTAAACGCGGCCTCGAAGGTCAGCCTCTCACAGCTTCAGAGAGTTCCTAACAGGCTCTCCGTTTCAATATCAAGAGCAAGTGTTATGAGTTTGGGACAGTGAGGAAACTATTGGAACGCCCTGGTATTGAACCTGAGAACATCATTCTGAAGAAAGGAAGCATCGAGATATCGATCAAAATTAATGTTATATTAAAAAACCTTCGAAAAATTAGAGACCAAGCAAGAAACAAGCAGATACGGCTGCTAACTACCATTGTCAAGGATTCCACCGGAGACACCGGTATTACTTTACTAGGTTGACACTAGGATGCAGTGCCGCTACTCAGCCAAGATGAACGCGCATAGGAGACAACGACTAGCGCGCAAACCAAAGAGTACAAGCACATAAGACATGCGGTGCACACACACACACACACACACAAATGACAACAAAAATGCACACACACAAATACTATACTAAATTAGCAATATACAGACACTTGTGTAAGACTAACGCGCAAGTGGCCGACTCACCGGGCAAACCTTTTCTCTACCCAGTTCTGCTTGTTTCTTCTCTTTCACCATTTTTATCCTTTTCTGGCCAAGGCAAGCTGAAAGGCTAGCCCGGGGCATTCCATATTTCTCCCCTTTTTCTTTCAACTTTCTTGTCCTAATAAACCATAACCTGAGATACAAAACACTATTTAACCCTTTGATGTCAAAATTGGAATATATATATATATATATATATACATATATATATATATATATATATATATATATATATATATATATATATATATATATATATATATATATATATATATATATATATATATATATATATATATTATATACTAACCCTTAAATCAATATATATTAAGAGTTAAAGTGGCTTGAAATTGTGGTCCACATGGCAACTTAGGCCATTAAAGGGTTAAGAAGAGAAAAAGAAAAAACAAATGCGATTGTTGGGCTGATTGAAGATCTCTCCTGTTTTCTCCAAGTGATGTAACACCTCAAAGTGGTGTCATTTTTCACTCCTAACTCTTTCACTTTTTTAAAACTATTCCTCTCTCCTCTCCTGCTTTGTAACCCTACATAACTTTGTCACCGGCAAATTCCCAGAAGCACTGGTCGTAGAAGTAAGTGAACTCCTGCAGGAGACACCGTTAGGGGGCCAGAAAAGGAGGGGGAGAGCATTTGAGCCACGGATCCGAAGCCAAGTGCAGGACTCCTGATAAGGCTAGGTCTATTCAGGTGCGGTGGCCACAAACAAGGTATCTTTTTAAGTTCACCGAGTCTCCCCACCCCCTCGTGTGTTGGGTAACTACGAATAGGAAAATGGGAACGTACTGAATTCACCACTATGCTATTTATGCGACTGACACCAAACGGGAGGAAAAGGGAAACTCAAGAGGTTGTGCAAGAGATACTCTTATCAATAGGAAGCCTCATACTAAAAATAAAAGATCTGGAAGCTCGAGTACCAACTCAAATAACGGTTAATAGAAGCCTAGTATGCCTAAAAATTGAATCGTGGATCGGCAAACACTCTTGTCAATAAATCAAGCATGAGCTGGAAGAAAAATCATTCCTGGCTGAAAATATATGAATTGGTAAAGTTCAAGGACCTAACTTATGTATTAATGATAGTATGTGAAACAATCGAAATGACAACAAAAATCTTCAACACCTCTTTTCTTACAGCATGAGAAGGCCACCCGCGAATTTTCTGAAAGACATCTTCGTGAATATTCAGATCTGCTCCCTCTAATCCTTAGAGTGAGGATTAGAAGGTCATTCTTCGAGAGTCTGCCAGAGCCAAACAAAGAGGCATAAATTGGTAAATAAAACAACACACATAACAATGGCTATGACATACCCGAAGCGAAAAGAAATAATAAAAAGAGAAATATACGAAATAATGGGGGCCAGGAAAACCATGACGTATGCTTCTGCCTAAAAAATGACACAATAGAAACAGTTACCCAAATAAATCTAGATGAAACGTTGGATGTAAAAATTCTTGCAGTAATATTGCACACGTATGTAAGGATTAGAACATAGCGAATCCATGCATATACGCCAACACTCTGAAAGAAATCTCAAAAGAAAATGGACTGAAACTAATGAAGTTACCAAAACTAGTCAGCCCTCTTTAACATTACTCAGAACAAGATGAAGGCCCTATCACAAGAAAAAGCATAGCAAACACAAGAAGGAAACTGAAAGCGAAGAAACAGAATCTGAAGACAACACAAAGGAAACGAACCAGGGAGAACAGAAACATGAACAATAAAAACGGAAACTGGGAAACACAAGCAAAGCTAAAGAATACCGCCTGAAAACCGACTTCCCCAAAAGCAAAAATATAAAATATGGAAAGAAGGAAATTGAAAATACTACAACTCAACACAAATAGATGGAAAAATAAACAGACGACATATAGAAATATATTCATAACAATCGACCCAGATGTAATAATAATACGTGCCGAAGAATACTTTTGTCGAAGAATGCTATTTTTGTTGTTTTAAGGAAGAGCCGTCTCGAACACGTAAGGATTTAGTGAAACGCCCAGGAATTATCCCAAAATAAACATATATTTAAAATTTAACAATTAATTACAAAAACAAACATGAACCACAGAAATAATACGAATTTAAATACACAATAATGACTTCAATAAGTTTTTAAGTAATGCTTTTTAACTTGACCTTATAATGTTGGTTAACTCGCTACTAATTTCAATATAAAAGAAATAAACTAATTGTCTCTACTGGAGTTTAAATACCTTGGTTGCTCTGGCGGCGGGTTTGAGTCTGACCTTAAACTCAATGAGCCCAGACACTTCAGGAATCCGGTGGGTTCTATGACGCGTGCCTCGACCAGATTGTTGGCGGTGGACGGGATGACTTGGCAGTCACAAGGGACTTTCGGCGAGTGTGGCAGATACGGGGCCACACGGTATTCGGAGGGGGGGGGGTCTTCTTCAAGTGCGAGAACTATCACGGTGCTTTAGGATGCACCAGGATATGCGTGGTCTCTCTGACGAGAGTAATTTGAACTTGGTTCTTAAACCAAGTTAACTTAGAGTTCGGCGTGACCACCGGGTAATGGGCTCGAGGAGGAGCTTTTTCTTCTTCGTTTCAGAAGTCCTCAAGGTCGAGGACTATCACGGCGCTTTGTGCTACACCAGGATAGTGGGGTGGGGGGTTCTCTGACGAAAATCAGTTGAACTTGGTTCCTAAACCAAGTTAACTTAGAGTTTGGTGTGACCACCAGGTAACGGGCTCAAGGGGGGGAGGTCTTCTTCAAGGGCGAGGACTTTTCCTAGGCTTTAGGATGCACCAGGATAGGAGGAGTCTCTCTGACGAGAGTAAGTTGAACTTGAACAAGTTAACTTAAAGTTCGGTTTGATAACCAGGGACTAGCTCGAGGATGAGCTTCTTCTTAGTCCCCTTGGTAGCCCGGCCTCTCTAGCCTCGTTGACCCACGGATTCTCCCTCACTTTTTCCAAGTGTTTGGTATTTATACCTCATCACCCCCACTAGGGTGGGGGTAGGAAGGATGGGGGCTTGTGGACGGGTCGCAGGAGGGTTCTTACTCCAACGGTTTTTCTCAGCAAATCTTCCCTCTGGTCCAGCTGACCTTTCGAGCTTGAGAGAAACGCGTCTCCAATTTCGTACTTGAGGTGAAATTGAATATACACTCGTAGAGGAGGTCTTGCAGTTTAAACCGTTCGGCTTTTCATAGGGACGAGAGGCGAGGGGTTGTGGTTACGAGATTGACCCAAGGTGCCTGGCCCAGATGTTTTTGCGGTCAACGTCCCGTGTCTCAACTGGAAGAGAAGGGAGAGGGTCGATTCCCCTATAATACGTATATTCAGAAAATCGACCCAGATGTAATACTAATACGTATATTTAGAAAAATCGACCCATATGTAATACTAATATGTATATTCAGAAATATCGACCCAGATATAATACTAATATATTCAGAACAATAGATCCAGATGTAAGTAATACTAGGTAATATGCTGACATGGAATAGATCGAAATGGATAGAAGATAAATCTGGAATTACAACGCAGTAGCCGCAAACCCAACAGCAGAAAGATTCGACAGAGCTGCAAATAACCTTAAAAATAGGACCTAGAGTACAGAACTAAGTAAAGATTAAATGAAGCATACCTTGCGTTCAAAATAAAGATGTAACTTACCAACATGATAATTGCAATTGGGTATCAACCACCGAAAAGAAACAATTAAACAATAGCAAATTCAATCACAATTTACCAGTGATTTTTGTGTGGAGTTACTTAAACGCTCATTGCATCGAATATAACAGGAAATCAGCTACATACTATGTTAACTCACGAAATGTTTCAAAGATTGAGAACGAATTTCCCTACCTATATCCCAGGAGAAACAGCGACAAAACCAAACATGTGTCTGACAGACTCTAACCTTCCATTTAATTATCGCATGGAACCGATTGCCATAACCTGCATCCACTATCCAACCATCATACTAAATATAAGCCAACAGCCAATCCAGATCCAAAGCAAGAAATGGCAAGGCTACCACTTAAAAAGAAAAGGGAAGCTTATCCCTAAACCTAAGACAACACGTACCTAACCAGCTAAACAAAGCAACTTTGGGAGAGATTGGCGATGAATCAAAGACAATTCATTAAGAGTGAATGAAAATGCAATGTCCAGGACGACACTTATAATAGTACAGCAATTTTAATGATCAATAGAAATAATGCGTAAAAATTAATAAATATGAGTACTCGCAAAAAGAATACGATGAAATGCAGTCACCGATAAAAGAAAAAAGAGAACTCCAAACTGTTACTACGGATAAACAAAATATAAAATAGGATGAAGTTCAAAACGAAGGGAATTTTGGTAAAGGACAAACCTTTTAAAGAGAAATTAAAATTAAGAATCAAAGGTGCAAGAGGTTAATGTCGAAGATAAAATAGAATTTGAGAAAATATTTCGTCGCATTGTAAAAGAATATTTAAGTTAGGTGAAGAGGAAAATGAAAACAACGATATAAAATTTTAAAATAGAATTATAGACGCGCTATACCAAAAAATAGACAAAACACATCTCGACACTTTTGTCAAAAGAGAATGGACGCTATTAGAACAACGGAGGAATTAAAAGATCGGATCATAAGTTTCAAACAAAAAAAACTCTGGAAAATCTGAGTTCACAAGAAAATACTATGTATAATCCCCAAATAACATCCTTGAGGGTCTAAATAAAGTATTTAATGGATGCCTTAATACAGGATACTTCCCTAAGGGATTGAAGGTGACCCAAATTATCTTTGAGCCTAAACCAAGAAAATCACCCACGCAGGTAGAAAACTTCAGACTTATTTCCTTGCTTAGCTTCATCAGGAAAGTATACAAAAAAAAGCAATCGAAGACAGTACAAAAATGAGAACAACTAATTAAACATATGACAATTCGGATTTCATTAAAAGAAAAGTACTGAGATGGAACTGAGCTTCATCGTGGAAAAAATATCAAAGGATGAAAGGCGAGCATAGATAATTATAATTTGTCGACACGTATCCAAAGCATTCAATAAAGTTTGGCAAAGGGAAATTCAATATAAAATACGAAGATTGACAGTGAGAGACAACGGATCCTTTGCGGCTATGTAATGTAAAGACACGTTTACATAGAGTTGGATAACCACCAAGAAGGAAAGTTTAAACTAGAATCTGGACTACCACAATGCGGATATTTGATCCCCAGGTTATATTCCACATATACTGCTGATATCCCTCTACCTAGAAACGTAGGATACCTCAAAATATAATTCGCAGATGATCTGACTCAATTAGTGACAGTTACCTATAGAAATGGACCAATGCAAGCAATAATGATAGCAGAGGAAATAACATCAATAAATAATTATGAACATAAATGGAAAGTAAGTACTAAATTTAGAATTGTTCCATTATAGAGGAATAAAATTTCTGACTACGTAAAAGGAAAAAGTTATAGATACAACGAGTACAAATTACTATGACGGAAAATAACGCAAACAGGCTACAGGAAAAATGCCAAAAAAAAGACTCAAACAGTAAATATGGGACTACAAACAAAAGAAAAATATACCAAGCAATAATTCAATCGGCATTGGTGTACCCTACTATAGCAATGCGCACCATTGCCCAAAAGAGCATAATAAAGATCCAGATGATCCAAACTAAAGCAATTTATTTATTTGCAAATATGAGAAGGGTGGAGCTGAGAAGGCACTGTTAAAGGGGTTCATCACCCCAATCTTACAGGGGCGGCAGACTGATTCAAGATATCTCCAGCTTCTGTTGTCCCTGACTTGAGTTATGTAGTTCCTTCACGATGAATCTTAGGAATAATCGAAAGAAACCCAGGAACATGCCCAAAACAGCTCCAAGAAAGAGGAGAAGGAAGGAGAGTACCATGAAACATACTCTGATACAGAATTAAACCACTTGAAAACTGATGGATACGAAAGGGATACACCCCCCCTCCTTAAAAATCCTAAGAAGAGAGCTAACAAAAATGAGAAAAGGGACGAAGAAGAGTGCTGAAGACATCAATCAGTTTGAACAATGTCAACATAGGCCTGCAAACCAAACGAAGAAAATGAAGTTTGGGAGTGTCCAAGTGCAGGAAAGTTCGATGGGCCGAGTAACCTGAGGAAAAGACTACCTGGAACCCTAGATATAGATAGGGCACGTGAACAAAGCGCTAGAATTCTACGCCTCGGTCATCGGTCCAATTTCACGCAAAACCAGACAAACAAATAAAAACATCTCGTAGGGAGCTGCCACAAATAACGACAAGGCACCAAGTTTGACGAATACGTATTCACTTGCTTCATCACGCATAGGGCCAGTCACAACACCACTACCTCTTCCCCTGCTTTCCTTCCAACATGCGACACATCACTCTTCTGCTTACCTAACCCGCCAAAGAAATTTTCATACCCACACTTTCCTGACGTGGATCGGGTGGCTCACCTGTGAGCCATGAAGTTTTCTTACATTCGCTGCCGGTGAGTCATTCTGATCTTTTTGGATGTTTTCATTATCCGGTTGGGAGACCCCACCCAACTAAAGTGCCGGTAATAAATAAGACTACATATGTAAACTGTTAGTTAAGACCATCGCTGTCAGATTGGGCTATAAGTAGCAGATTGAGCTACAAATAGCGAATTGAGCTACAAGCAGCAAATTCGGCTACAAGCAAAAATTGGGCTAAGGGAAGCAAAATGGGCTAGAAGTAGCAAATTGGGCTACTTCCTAAAGGGCCTTGCTACTCCTTTCAACATGTTTGCTAATTTTTACTACATTTTCATAAAACGTTTGTGGGCATCCTTAAATCTTCTCAGGCAACCTTGGGTTGGACACTGAGTGAAAAGCTTCCCCATCCTAAGATGGTCAAAACTCTTTTGCCCCAGCGTTATCGCGATGTCACTACCTTCAACAAATAGTGCTGGCACATGAATGATATCTTCCCCCTCATTGATGTAAATGCGAACATCAACTTTCCATTAAAATATAAATTTACACATTTATAAGTAGTAGATTTCTTTGGTTTAGCTTCCGTAAAAGCTAACAAATGCATCATCGACGCCATTATGTATTTTCTCAACATCGCTTGACCGAGGTAAAATTTGTCCACGCTTTGATCAATGCCTCGATGTTACGGGTTGTCACACTTCAAGGCGCATTCGTTTTTTTATGTGCACCCAGAGAAGATAATTTATGCGTAATTTCCGCAAAAGTCCCATAAATTATGAGCATAAGACCAGGTATCACTAAGAGTCGAATACTTTTTCCACCAGTAATTTATTTTCGCTTCACGATTTTTTTTCCATTTTTCGATGGTTTCATTGATTGCGGATGAATACCACGCCTAAGATACATTTTGGTACACATAATTACTGGGGTGATTTATCAATGTTATCTACAAAGGCCATTTTTCTGATATCAAATTGGTATCTAATGGGGTTGAATTTATATAATAAGAGATAAGACCTTGATAAGATGAATTTTTAAAACAAATATTTGATTAATCACAGTTTTTAAACGGAGACATTTGTTGAACCACGAATCAAAGCTAAGAAAAGTTAGAGACAAATTGAGATAACGATAGATAGTAAAAACAAACAGATAGATAGGAGAAAGAGATTGAATCCAGATGAGTCAAAGAGGATGTGAAATGTAAATAGGACAAAAGACAAACGGGTAATAAAGAAGCATAGAGAAGTGCAGTCAACGTATGCATAGAAGTAGATGAAAACAAACTCTCCATAAACTGCTTGGGGGCGTGATTACACTTAATGCCTTTCTTTTACCGAGTGCCAGAAGTGAAGCATGAAGAAACTATGCACCAGGTTTGCCAAGTTTATCCTTTTAAGGACAGTCTGTCCTTTTTGAGATGCCTCTGTCCTTTTCTTTTGGGTCTATCATTTCAATCAATTAGGCCTAATTTGTTTTAGATTCAGATGGTGTGATTTTTATTACAAAATAATTATCTTCTTCAAAATAGTGAAAGAAGTTAATTAAAGTCATATAAAATTCGGTTTAAAAGTACTAAAATTTTATATTTTCTTAACTGGTCTTTTCCAGCGTCTTAATGTGTAAAAACTAAAAGACATTTGGCAAATACATCTTAACCATGAGTAAGTGGAAAAATTTCTACAACGATCGAAGGCACTATAAAAAAAGTGGGAGGAACAGTTCAAGTGGTTGTCATGGATTGCCAATGAATGATCTTTAACGAATTTGCGAAAATCTGCATTTGAGGAACACGCGAAAACAATGAAGCATTAAAAGGAGGCAAGTTCTTTTGCAGGCTCTCGCAAAATAACAGACATTTTCAAAAAGAACAACACTTTGTTTATCGAAAGAACTAAAAGAATTCAAAATTAAATACAGTGTTTCAAGGGCTTACCATTGTAGTGTTCGTTCAGTCATTCATCAAACCAACCTTATTGCTGAATATGGAAAAGGAAGCATTCTTGAAAATGTCAAATTGCATCGAACGAAGTGTATGTGCTTGATAAAAAATGTCGTCTCATTGGCATTGTTTGAAGAGCTGCTCGACGATCTTCGCGGTATGAAGTCTTCTTTATTGGTAGATGAATCCACAGATGTAAGTGTGACAAAACATTTGTGTATATGTGTAAGATATTTTTCAAAGAAAGAGCGAACTATACAAACTGCATTCTTGGATTTGATA
Source organism: Ceratothoa steindachneri (assembly GCA_963969495.1). Lineage (NCBI taxonomy): Eukaryota > Metazoa > Arthropoda > Malacostraca > Isopoda > Cymothoidae > Ceratothoa > Ceratothoa steindachneri. The sequence goes on from OZ018330.1 coordinate 96,402,023, forward strand.
CCTGTTGTTTCTACAACTGGACAAAGTTTGTTTGATGCAATTAATGATTTCTTGAAGCTCAATGATATTGATATAACCAATTGCATTGAATTGGGCAGTGATGGTGCAAATAATTTATCCGGCGAAGCAAACTCCGTGTTTTCGAGATTCAGAAATATTAATCCGGATATCACTTTAATTAAGTGCACTCGCCACAGTTTAGCCTTGTGTGTAGAAAAGGCTTTCAATACGTTGTCTCCATGTTTGAGTTATATTATTTCTGAAATTCTTCGCTGGTTCAGTCTAAGTTCTCTACGTCGAGAAGATTACAAGAACATATATGCCGCTATGAACGACTGAAATGAACAACACGGAAGAATTATAACCCCAAGTGTTACACGCCGGCGAGTCCGAGGAAAATGCATATATGAAATCTTAATTCAATGGGAAGTACTGAAAGCATATTTCCACTCCATTTTTTATAAAAGTTATAATGTTATAACACAGGACAATGGTTGCTGATGAACAAAATAAACTTGATTTAACTTTTGTTTGTCCTTTGATCCAGAATTTTCAATCTCTCAATGCCTCATTTCAGGCCACGAACTCTGACCCTACAAAATTATTTCACGAACTTGAAGAGTTTCGGGACTTTTTGCTCAAAAAAATTTACCATAATATTCAAGAGCGGAAATTACCCTGGTTACCAAATGATGGTAAACTCGATGACAACTTTGAATATGACTTAAAATGCAGTACCATCTCTGTTGAAAGAAAGATAGCAATCCAGAAAAACTGTCGTGCCTTTTTGACTGAGGCGGTAAACCAAATCAATAAAAGAATTGACAAGACAACTATGAAAAGGAATTACATAAATTATCTCAGTCCAAAGAAATGTCTGAGCCAAATGAAACCACTGTTTAGTGAGCTACCCCTTCCTAAACTCGCAAAAGCATAAAATTATGATGTCCAAAACGTTGCTACCCAGTATGAACGTATCTCCATGAAAACTAACTGGAAGGAAGAATTTTCCGATTCATAAATACCGGCAGACCCAGTCATATTTGGGGCATTTATTTTGTGTTATGAAAATTCAATTGGAGAAAGATGTTACAGAGAGCTTGCTACGATTGCACTGAACTCTTACTGCATTCTCTTAAGTACAGCATTTGTCAAAAGGGTTTTTTCTCATGTGACAAATGTAAAATCAAAGGCCAGAATCAAATTAAGCACTCGTTCTCTCGAGGCAATCCTTAGAATAAGAACGCATCTTTATGACAGAGGAATATGTTGCCGAAATTTTGTGGTAACTAACAAAATGCAAGCGCTCTTCACCAATCGCATGTACGCTGATCCGGAAGCAGACAAATGCGAAAGAGCAAGGGGTAAGGATCAAGTTGCAAGCACTAGAACAACTTCTCTTGTTGCAAATGAAGACTGCGAGTTGGATTCATTTGAAGAAATCCTTTCAACTAATTTTTAACATGCCGGCATGTTTCGTTATATTTTATATAATTTTAATATTAATGAGTAAAATAAAAAATTACATTGTATATTATCTCTGTATGCCCGTCTGTCCTTTTTCTGGGTGGATTGTCCCTTTTTAACGGTGACCGTGTCCTTTTTTTCTCTCAAACGTCTGGCAACCCTTCTATGCACCGACCTGAAAAAACATTTCTCCCCATCCGAACGAAATGGAGTTCCTTCTTTCGACACAGTCGTTTCCGCAAGGGAAAATGTAACCCTTAAAAGCCCTTCTGGTAATGGAGGGAGATATTGCGAGGAAATGGAAGGAAAATGGGAACATATATAAGTCATCTAAGACTTGAGGGGAAGAGGTATAAGGTCTACTGACGAAAACGGATGGATTTTTAGAACAGCCATAGTACATAGCGACCGATCGTATGGAGGGCAAATTTAGGAAGGGTAAAACGAGGGTCGATTTGTGTAGTTATTATTAGAGTTGATTTGCGGCAACCCCACTTTGCAGGAAAGTGGTTACAGTCGAAGTTTCCCGAGTTAACTAATTAGTTTGTTTCCTTTTCTCTCACAGCGGAGAGGGCAAGTAATTTACTGTAAAGGATAGCTTGTAAAAAAAAGGTCGCGAAAGTAAATATATAGCTAAAACGATCAGATTTTATGCTTGTGATGTGAATACGTGTGTTTTGACGTTTCCTATTTATGAAAATCTAAGTCAATTCGGTATTTGTTCATTAGTGTTTTAGTCGCCGCCACAGAGGCGACTGGAAGTCTGTAGCTCCAAGGCAGGGCCCAAATCCATTCTCCGTCCTAGACCGATCGACGCCGAGAGCTGCCACGAAGGCGGCCTCTAATTGAACAAAGAATTGAAAGACTGTATTTATATGGCGCTTTCCAGTCCCGAGTGTATTTATATAGCGCTTTCCAGTCTCAACAGTATTAATATGGCGCTTTCCAGTCCCAACAGTATTTACATGGCATTTTCTAGTCCCGACTGTATTTATATAGCGCTTTCCAGTCCTGAGTGTATTTATACGTAGGTGAGTCAAAAAGTTCTCAGACAAATGGCATAAAATTTTTATTTGTAATAATACTGTAATCATTTTTCTACATAAGCTCCATTAACATCTATACACTTTCTTAATCTATGAATCCAACGGTAAAGACCATCTTTGTAGAATTCACGGGGTTGTCTCTGGCACCAAGTAATGACCTGCTTTTTTGCTTCATCTAATGATTGAAACCGGGTTCCTTTTAGGTGTCCCTTTAAATTTGGTTAGGTTAGGTTAGGTTAGGTTAGGTTAGGTTAGGTTAGGTTACCTAACCTAACCAAATTTAAAGGGACACCTAGGTTACCTAACCTAACCAAATTTAAAGGGACACCTAAAAGGAACCCGGTTTCAATCATTAGATGAAGCAAAAAAGCAGGTCATTACTTGGTGCCAGAGACAACCCCGTGAATTCTACAAAGATGGTCTTTACCGTTGGATTCATAGATTAAGAAAGTGTATAGATGTTAATGGAGCTTATGTAGAAAAATGATTACAGTATTATTACAAATAAAAATTTTATGCCATTTGTCTGAGAACTTTTTGACTCCCCCTCGTATAGCGCTTTCCAGTCCCAACAGTATTCATATGGCGCTTTCCAGTCCCCTGGCCCCTAGCAATCGACGTTTACTGCTTCTTCATTATCTTCTAGTATTCACCTTCGCTTCTTTTCTCCCTCTTCTCGTTCATCTTAATTTCTGTTGCCCCTTCTTTCCCCTTTTCCTTTCCCACCCACCCTTCTCCCATATCCTTATTCGTGGATCAATTCTTCCATGGCCAACCAACACACCGCGTTTTTCACCTCACCAAAAGGGAATATAAAAGTTCGTATGTGTGAACACATGGACTTTATTGTACGAACTTTCTTGTGCGGTGGAGATATGTATGTTATATCCGTTCTTACCACATTTTATCTCGTTCAATCACATAAGGAGTGTTAAGCGTAGAATGGGAAACTATGCTGCAGCTAACATCTGAAGGGTTACGTGCCCTCCGGACCCTAAAACACATAGATGGATACATATCTTCCACACATTTTCACTTCTTCCATTTTTCATAATTTTCCTTCCAGATCGCTCCTTGTCAACTTTCTGGCGCAGATTGAAATAATTGACCTTGTACAATTAATCCTGTCCATTTGCAATCCACATCTGCCTTCTTTACATCGATTCCACTAGTATGTCCCCCCCCCCCCTCCAGTGATAGGGAACCTGGCTGTAACAGGTCTGTAACCTGCCTGTAACAGGTCCGGAACCTGCCTGTGACACATCCGTAAGCTGCCTGTGACATGTTTGTTTGTGTATGTCTATATTTTGTCTCATTTAAGGTCCGTTTTCCTCGTGTGTTCTTAATATATTAAACGCGATTGCCGGTGCTCCATTTCTTCTCTTTAGAGAAGTGGTCCCAGACTGAGGGTCATGGCCCACTGGGGGAAGGGGGGGTCATAAAGCAAAATTTGTGGGGGAGGGAGGCCTAAGGTGAGGCTACGTACACATAAAAGTCCCAAGGCAAAAAGTAAATTGCAAGTTTCCATAACTAACTATTTAATTAAGAAAATAAAAATATGAGGTGCAATGAATAAAATTACAGGTATTGCCGAAGTTTTTTTCATAATGGATCTAAATAAATGTAGGACTACAGACAGCTACTGTAGTCACGAGATGTGGATTGGATGAGAATCATATATGAAAAGTGGATTAAGATCAGAAAAGGTTTGCGAACCACTACGTTAGACTGAGCGGGCAACATATGGAGCTGTTCAAAATTCGCCGAGGCTTCGAAGATAATTGATCGTTTGTCCTAGTCAGAATAGGACTAGGAACCACGGTTAAAAGCTTGAACTTCAGCGGTTCAGGAGTACTCTAGTGGACAACTACTTTACATATAGAATATACGAGACATGGAACGAGCTACCTACAGAAGTAGTTAATGGAAGTAATTAAGGCTAGAATTGATCGAATGGTCTTTAATGCGCAATATATTGCATGTATATTATTATTATTATTATTTTATATGGCGTAGTTTCTCAGTCAAAATTCCTCTGTGTGTTCATTTCCTTAGTATATTCAGATATCTTTTCTGCTTTTCCGCACGGCGGGAAAGCTTATAGGAGCGGGAGCCTTGAACTGTACTATGCTTTATCTCAAGATTACGATATGGTACTTTGGAATGGTATGGATAAGAGTCCTTCAAGGTATCCCTATTCCACGTCACACTCTGTGAGTCCTCAAGTCTGTTTTTGTTTTTCTCGTTCTCTCTCTTTGTTTCTGTCTCCCTCGATCATCGTTCGACTGTATTCATGACACTCACTCCATTAGCACTGTGCCACTCGTCAAGGAAAATTAGGGAAGAATTTCTCGTGAAAAGGGGGGGAAATAAAGGAGTGAATGAGAAAGAAGTAGGGGTGGGGAACGAATATCCAATACTTTTATAGCTTGCTGGAAAAACAGGTTTACTAAGTGTCCTCTTATCCAGATAGATGGCGCTTTAATTGTTGAGGTGGAAGGCGATGGTAAGGTCGGATGGGCCCTTTAGCCACTGACTGACATATCCCAATTCAGTTGTTAGTTGCTACCAAAAAATTAAGAAGCATAATATAACGAGGGCATCTCCCGCAGAACGATTGCTTATTTTCTCATAAATCTGTGAGGAAAGTCGTGAAAGAGGAAGTGAATATGTGTGGAAGATAGCCGCATTCCCTACCTTCATCCCAGATCTACTAACTTTTTTCCCCACATGGTTTATTTCTATCACCTCATAAATGACATATATATTTTCCATTTCCATCAACGGTTTTTTTCTCTTAGGATTTCCATTAATTTGTTTCTCATTCCATCGCTACATACCTTCACACAGGGCAGTAATCTTCACGCTTCTCTTCATTTTTCATGCCATAGTCTATTCCCATTTTTAGCCACATCACCCTAGTTCCAGCTCATCGCATTCTCACTCTACCTCATTCGTAATCTTTTTAAATGTTTCCCTTAATTTTCGCATTTCTCTAAGGTACTCTCCATTATTATGATCCCATCCAGAATTCCCTTTGCCATTTTTAAAACAATTCTTTAAACATCTTTCTCGCAATCGATACAAAATCTCATTTTCATCCCTCATTTCCCCTTTGCGCCCCCATTTCCCCTTTCTGTAATCACAAATCAAATAACCTAACCACACATGGTTACCAATATCGAAATTTGAGAGATAGCGTGATAAAGGATTGTGTGTGTGGGCGGGGGATTCCTTCAGGGAGCAAATTGCATGATTATCCACCATTGGGGAAATCCTCCCCTATAAGCGAGTTACCATGGAAACGCAATAAACACTAGCTTCTGCATACTCCTTCTCTCTGCCTTTTCGCTAAACGCTGCGGACGCCATATTATTTTGCAGGTCTCAAGAGGGATGTAAGGCGGGGAGAGGAGGGTATATTGAGAATAAGAGATGAAGGAAAATGAAGAAGGGGAGTAGATGAGTGAGAGGGACATAATTCAAGTTTTTTGGATAGTCGTTGGCTGGGTTTAATCGTTAGTGTTTTGCGGTAGACTTTGATGAGCTTCGGACAGGATAAGAAAAAGCTGGCTGAGGAAGGCAGAGGGAGATGAACTTAACAAAGTGGGGAAATAAACTGATGAACGCAGATATAAAGAGAGGAGGAACTGATAAACCCAAATCAAGTAAGGTCCCGCCCCCCCCAAAATACAGAAGTTTACATAAATATACGATAGAAATGAAAGAAGAAGAGAAATGCGAGAAAAGCTGAGTCAGGATGGCGGCATAAAAAAAAGGAGAGAAAGTTGATGAAAAAGACTTTAATCGTCGTCGTAGAAGAGGTGAATGTGTATATGTGTGAACGCATATAATTAATTCCCAGGGCATTATCTTCTTCTTTAAACGTTCGTAGTGTCGCTTGGAACACCCCAACCAACGATACGCAAAAAATGTACAGGGATCAAACTGCGTTTCCCAAAACAATTCCGTGCGGCTCAAGAAAAAATATTGGCTCTTATGAGACCTAAAATTAAGACTCAAGCTTTAAAAAACAACGATTACGTTCGTAAAATGCGAATTTATTTAGCTACAATTATGATTTAATATGCATGCTATAGAATATATATATATATATATATATATATATATATATATATATATATATATATATATATATATATATATATATGAAATGAATAACTCACAAGGTAGTTAGTGAGGTTCGCAATGAATGCAATGTCCCGCAGGAAAAATGAAAAAGGTGCTTCCGAGTACTTTCGAACTTTATTCAGTTCATTTTCAAGAATAACTACAAGAAAAAATAATATAATGAGGGTATATATATAAGATAGTAAGCTAGTAAAAGATAAAGGACCGCCTCTAAGACAAGAAATCACCAATGAGGAAGTAGGAGAGGGATGGGTAAACTCACATTAAGATTTAGCAAGGTCAAACCGAGAGGCAAGAAAGAGTCAAGAACAGAGCCAAAAGGATTAAAACGATTAACGGATAGAGTGATAGTCTAAAGAGGGAGATTAGGAGAGACATGAGAAGTAAATTGAAACGAAGGGGAGAGGGAGAAGTCCGTACAAATATGGAAGGGTGGCGTTACTCGACTTGAAATTTGAAACTAATTCAGGGAAATCTTTAAGTAATAGGCGTACATTTTTATGGAAATCACTATTAACTTGTTAAGTGGGCTCTTTTAATACTGGGATGTAAGTAGCTGGATTACTTAATAAATCTTTCATTTTAGTCGAGTAACGCCACCCTTCTTTATTTGTATGGACTTGTAAAAACCCACAAACCAAACTTCCCTTTACGCCCTATTATAAGTTCTGTTGGTTCTGTTTCCTATTCTTTCTCTAAATGGCTTACTTCTTTTCTTACACCTCTAGTTAGGACCATTTCTCATTCACATGTTACCAATAGCTACGACCTTATTTGTAAACTCAATGCCATTCAGTATTCGAATCATTTTACCCTTGCTAGTTTCAATGTCTTCTCATTATTTACCAAGGTTCCAGTTGAAGATCTTTTCAATTTTCTTAATGATAAATTGCAAAATATTGTTTTTACCGTACCTGCTACTATTTTTATGAAACTCATTTATTTCACTTTGTACTCAAAATTGTAAGTTTTCGTTCGATGGCAAATATTTTCATCAAAAGTTTGGATTAGCCATCGGTAATTGCCTTTCACCTGTTCTCTCTACTTATATATGGAGTTCTTTGAAACAAGACTCTTCCCTACTACTTTTGACTTCCCTATTATTTGGTATAGGTATATTAATGATGTCATTTGCCTGTGGCCTAATTCTAAAAATGTTAATAGCTTTCTTATCAAACTTAATTCACTCGTTCCTTCCATTAAATTTACCCATGAGGTTGAAAATGATAGAACCCTTCCCTTTCTCGAACTTCTTATTCATAGAACATCGACTGGTTCTAAATATTCCATCTATCGCAAAACTACTAATTCAAACTCTTATAATCAATTTTACTCTGCGCATAGTCCCAAAGTCAAACGTTCCGTTTTTTTCCTCTGTTTTTACGGGCTTTACGATTTGTTAGTCTTGAATATATGGATTCTGAATTCTCGAATATCTTTGAAATTGGCTATAAAATATGTTACCCTTATCCCTTTCTTCTAAACTGTCTTTCCTCTGCAAAAAAGACGTTCCTGCTATCCCTTTTAATGTTAAAAACATTTTGGTTTTACCATTCTCTGTTTGTTTCATTTACCTTCGACGTCTTTTAAAAAGACGAGTCAACTATAAAGAACATTCTAGTTCACAATAATCGTAATAATATTGGGGGAGTCTATTCGGTCGAATGTTTTGTTTATCCAAGTAAATATTTTGGACAGAGGGACAGTCCGTATTGATCAGCATAAGTACAATGTTAGGAGAGCTGTTAATAATAATGTGTTTTTTGTGCATATGCCCCAAAATAACCACTTAATTAATTGGAATTCAGAAAACTTTATTTTTCGCTCAAATGATTCAATTAAAAGAAACCTTGTTGAATGTTCCTGTATAAGCCAATTTAATAACTTGAACATTTCTCCTGGCCTTTTGAAAATTGATGTTGTTATGAAAAAACTATTTCTTAAAGAAATTAGCTTTGACTTAAATTCCAAATTTTTTTTGGGGGGGAAGGCAATTTTCGTTTTTATCGGAACCAGATGTGTCAATTTAATTATTGCAATGATTTTGTATTAACATTTTTTTTATTTATCTTCCTCTCTCCTTGTCCCTCTCCCCTTCGTTTCAATTTACTTATCATGTCTCCCCCAATCTCCCTCTTTATTCTATCGCTTTATCCGCTAATCGTTTTTTTAACCCTTTTGGCTCTGTTCTTGACTCTTTCTTGCCTCTAGGTTTGACCTTGATAACTGTTATAGTTAGCTATAACAGTTATCAAGGTCAAACCGAGCTAAATCTTAATGTGAATTTACCCATCCCTCTCCTACTTCCTCATTGGTGATTTCTTGTCTTAGAGGCGGTCCTTTATCTTTTACTAGCTTACTATCTTATATATATACCCTCATTATATTATTTTCTCTTGTAGTTATCCTTGAGAATTAACTGAATAAAGTTCGAAAGTACTCGGAAGCACCTTTTTCATTTTTCCTGCCGGACATTGCATTCATATATATATATATATATATATATATATATATATATATATATATAGTACAAGAAAATAAGAATTGGACGCGAATGAGCAAATGAGACAAGAAACCGAAGTTTTTTAAAGGCAAGAGAGAGGGACATTAGAAGAATCCAGAATCAAAGGGAGCAGAGGGTGGCAGAGTGAAGGCGATCCTTTACTGAGAAGACAGAAAATAACGCCAGGGGGAAAAAGTTTTGATTTCCTGGCCGGGACTCGAACCCGGGTCTGCTGATTGCCGGTCAGATGCTTTACCGCTAAGCTACCAGGCACAGTAACTATATTTCGCCTAAAGCGTTACCCCATCAAACCCAGTATCTCCCTAAGTTAAGAACCTCCAAGGAATTTTTATACCACATGCTCCTTCCCGCTCACAATTTAGAGGTTCACTGTCCATGTCACATACAAAGAAAGCAACTACAGGTTCTACGGGTGATAATACAACCACCACAGAAACTCCGGTTTCTTGTCTCATTTGCTCATTCGCGCCCAATTCTTATTTTCTCTTGTACTATATGGATTTATAGTCAGCTACTCCAGGTTTCTGCATCTTTCTTTCTGTCTTCAAATTTTATTTGAAAGACCGAAAATAAAAATGGCATAGCTCTGTGGTCGTTGTATTATCACCCGCAGATCCTATAGTGGCTTTCTTTGTGTGTGTATATATATATATATATATATATATATATATATATATATATATATATATATATAGATACAAAAAATATACATTTACAACTCAAAAAAACGTATTTTGTCGCTTTCGAACAGAGTATAGACAGCCGACGTGGGTCTTTGGACACTCGTACTTGCGCACCAGTGCTCTGGTTTCTTCAGAGTCCATCCCGCCCACCCGTGGTCCCGAACAACGTATCTGAAAGTGGTGGAAAGATCGACGGGAAAGGGAAAAGATGGCTGGAAGAGGACAGCGCTTCCCTTTATCCTTCGGAGGAGTAGAGGGATTTGGGATCTTTTAGGAGGGAAGAAAGAGGAAGTTTGCGATTATACGAATATAATGGTGCAATACACGAAGGAATTTTCACACAGTAGAGAAATGATGAGAAAGAAGCCCTTATTTAGAGAGACCTGCTTCTGCTTGACGGCAGCCATGTCGTCAATGTGCTCTCGAAAGCACCAAGTAGCGTATATTTATTATTTATTTATTTATTATTTCTTTCTTCTCTAATTTTTTTCTTCTATTCATTTTGTCTTTCTTTTTTCTTTTATTTCCTTCTCTTCTTTATTTATTTCTTCATTCTTTCTTTCTTAGCTATAATCTTTCTTTTTCTATTTATTTTGTCTATCTTTTATCTATTAATTCCTTCTATTATTTATTTATTTCTTTATTCTTTCCTTCTCTTTATTCTATCTTTTTCCTTGTTGTTTGCTTTTCTTATTATTTCCTTTTCTTATTATTTATTACTTTTCGTTAATCTTTCTTTCCTTTATCCATTCTCTCTTCTCTTTACTCTTTCTTTCTTTTCTTTATTCTTTTTTTCCTTATTCTTTGCTTTTATTATTATTTAAGAAAAGAACATAAGAAAAGAAGGAGACTGCAAAAGACCATTCATGGCCTACACTTGGCAGCTCCTGTAAATTTCGTTCTTTTCTTTTCTTAGTATTTCTTACATTTATTTAATCTTTCTTCTCTTTTTCTATCCTTTCTTTCTTCTTTGTATTATTTCTTTCTTTTCCTTATTTCTTTATTGTTTCTTTTTTCCTTTATTATTTATTCCATGCAAGTTATTCTTTATTGGGAATCCTTTCCTCAGCGGTACTTCTGCCTCCATTAATGGTCGCCAATCTTTGTCCTTGCAGTACGCTGCGCCCCCCGACCCCCCTGGAGGGGACGGTTCGATCGAGAGGGGGCGCGATCGATACCGACTTGACCTTGGCGCAGATTCCTCGCCCTGATTTCGTGCCACGCCTCGCCTCCGGCCTGGAGCCCCCTCCGAGGAGAAAGGGAGGCGGGGCTAAATAGGGATTAACCGTTTGGGGAAGATCGGGCAGGGGGACAAGATTCAGGGGGGGAACGTATCCATAGGTATCCCCCCTCTGCCCTAGGATGGGAAAGAGAGTAAAGATAGGAATAAAAAGGCATCCCTAAACGTAGGTTGGGGCCTTAATTCCCCCACTCGTAGGATTCAAGGTCATTTAATCTATTCATAAGATTTTGCGTGCCTTCCCTGCCCCAATAACCGAAGGACATACATCTTCACTTCCCCCAATACACCACTTTGTCGATCTATGATTAGAGACTTCTTAACCTCGTCGGTTTTCGCTTTAAATTAAAACTAACCGAACATTCATGGGATTATTACTCTACCCGGGAATCTCTCGGGGTCATTTAGTTCCCTGCAACTCGCAGAAATCGAGAGAAAGCTTAAGTTCCTAATTCCGAGGCCTTTCATTTTCTTCTCGCATTTGTCGTGTTATTATCGTTGATTCTTTACTCCACTTACCTTCCTCTCTTGCCCCTGATTTATTACCCTTACACTCCTCTCCACTTTATTAGAGAGAATACGACTTGGGCGACGTGGGAAAACCGCTTTCCAACGTTGAGTGAGTTAAGCTACACTGAGTGTGGTTACTAGCTCGATGGGGCTCCTTTAGGTCTTCACTGAAATAGGTGTGAGACGGTGCAGTTGGTCGTAAAAGCTGCTATAAAATAAGAGCCGTGCCACCCATCGTAATGGGAGAGGTCCGCACTTTCATTACCCCTAACTTCACCGAATTCTTAAGGAAGACCTTCCGTTAGTTTGTCCTCGGCTCTTTCCTTATTGAATTTTTCCTCATTTGTCCTTTTTTCCATTAGTGTCCTCTTTTTGGCCGCAAGTACCTTAAAAGTCCTGCCTGAAAGGGAAGATCCACATAGCCCTGGTGCATCTGGCCACATTGTATAACTTTCTTTTTTTAATCTAAATATAGGAGGTTAGGTCAGTCAGGTAAGGTTAGGTTAGTTATGTAGAATAGGTTAGTTTAGGTTAGGAAAGTTCGGAGGGTAGGTTAGGTTAGGTTAGTTTGTGTTGCCCAGCGAGTTCTATTCCTGCCCAACGCTACAAGAGGAGGGCAGCATAATTTTAATTGTTACCCACGCCGTACGCTTGAAGAAGAAATAGGGCGCTGCTAGTCGTACTTTGCTTTGCTTGCACGTGATAATCTGTGTGGGGGAGGAAGGTGGAGGGTTAAAGTAGGTGCGGGAGGAAGAGGGAGGGTTAAAGTATGTGTGGAGTAGAAAGAAAAATAGTGGTGAAAAGAGAAATAAGTCTAAGATTTGCAGTCTCGCCCGTTGGCCTTGTTAAAAGAAACGGGGCGACATAAACCAGGGCAAGGAGGAGCCGTACAATCCTTCCAACCAAATCAAAGGTGCGAGCTAAAATTGCACCTTAAATTTAGTTAGGTTGAGAACTCTATGAATTCCTACTAATTACAAATCTGCAAATGGTATCTTAGCACTTAAATAGTCAATTCCACAATAGTTTGCCTTAGTTTCTGCTGATGCCATTTCGTTTCCTTATGTTCGCATCACATATTTTGTTAAGGCTAAATAACTGCCTGAAGAAGCGTTACACGAAAAAGCCCTGTTTTAAGAGACCTTTGACTATTTTTATTATTTGCATATTATGTAGACACACTTTATGGTGTGAAGAAGAGTTTGCACGAGGTTGTGACTGTCATGAGGTTACGGTATATTGATATGAATGGATGGAAATAACCTGGTGAATGATAAAAAGGATAGTTTTAGGCTTTACGAAGGATTGGTAGACAGCGTGAGATGTTAAGAGACAGAGAGAGAAATGGCTAAACGGATATGAGGTGGATGATGTGTATAATAGGTAGGAATGAAAGGGAGTTTGTGGGGGGCTTGGGACCTTCCGCTCAAAGATGACCACAGACTGGACGAGATACACCACATTCTGAAGGGCCAATTCGGCGTGTGAAGGAAGGGTGGTGGCTTTGTGCAAGGTAGGACATAAAGGAATGTTTATGTGCACGTTGTGGACGACTGGTGACTGATGATGTATCCCAGCAAAACGCATCATGTGCCACCCTCACGTTCTCTTCCTAATCGGCAACCGTTGCTTGCAGACTTCGTGCATTAATTAGGTCCCAACTTGTAACTACAGAGGAACCCTTTAATTTGCGTGAGGTGGGTTTCGTTCCCCCATTTCACCTGCGTCAAGAAAGATGACAAATGCTACCTTGCCTTCGCTACTCCTATCCCTCTCAAGCCTTTAAATATGTACTTTTTATTTGCTTGCTTAATTTAAAGGTTTGATGAGGCTTTGATTGGGTAGACCCAAGATGTAACTTTGATATAAGCATCCATTCTCCATCTTCATCATTTTTACTATGAAGTGAAGGGGGGAGTAATTTTAGACTAAGGTGGTGATGAAATACAAACAAATTCTAGGCTAGCAGGAAATTTCCTAAGAACTGTTTGGGGCTGTTTGGCAACATTTCCATGAATCCTTTTGCCGAAATTAATTCGAGATGCCAGATACCGCCAGATACGAGTGAGAAAAGTTGCTAGATTGTTTAATTGTGGGCAAAACCTGTATAAGCTGTGTAGCTACCCGCTACCGGTTACTCGTTTATCAATTTCATTTATTTGTATTAAATTTGAATTTCAATTCCATCGTTATTATTCAACATGTATGTTTTTGTCATTTATCATATACTTAATTATTTGATTTATAATTATCTTCAATTATTTCTTATCAGTAAATTTCTATATTATTATATCACAATTTATATCTATATATGTACAGTATCGTCCCAAACTAGAGTAGAGAGCAAAATGCTAATTTAAGCCTTGAAATACTAGTTTAATTTCCATGAAAATTGCACAGAAATATTTTTTGAAATTCGACTCTGATAGCAACCAAGTTTCATTTCCTAGAACACCCGAGTCAAACAGTGATGAGGAAAGAAATGTGTATTTGAAGAAAGGATAGGATGGGGTGGGGGAACACCGACCTATTAGTAGAAAAACCTGCATCAAAATTCCATTTTGTACCTGAGCGAGTGCAAACTGTGCTCAAAACAAACTTTACAACATGGCCCACCTATGGTATACTCATAAATCCTCAACTCAGAAAATAAGGGATCATTTTTAGCATTTCAAAACTTTGGGGCACCTCGTTCGGTGTTCCCCTACTGCAGGGGAACACCGACCGGGGTGTAGAGGAACATGCCCCTTATTTTTGAAGCTCATAAAACAAAAAACATTATTTGTCTTTTTGCCTGAAATCAACATATATGATAACCCTAGCCCCCCCCCCCATCATTAGTAAGTGATGAAATGAAAGATAAGCACATAAAAAATTAACATTTATTTGACAAAAAAATAATTCTGGCAGACAAAAATTTTTTTTCATTTTTATGAAATTTTATGAATTATTAATAACTATTTGAACCAGGAGGGAAGTTAAGACACCTTAAAGTATATTTGAGTAACTTATAGCCTAATTCCATATAAATAGAGGGAATTCAAGACATAAAACTCAATACAAATAAATACCTTAGCCTGTAGGCTACTACAGGCTCAGAAGTGCATGTTGAAGGTAATCAGAGGGGAGGTACACCTTAATCAGGTTAGCCTGCCTCTTGGTGGCAGCCTTAGTGGTTACCAGGACACCCTTACACTGCCCTGGCTCGACAGACGCTTCGTCCAAGATGGTAGGGAAGGTAAAAGTGTCCTTGAATAAAGCTGACTTCATGCGGAGGAAAGAAAGATTAAACTTCCCATCCTCCATGATGGTCAAGACCTGGGCAACATAGCACACCGATGTGCCCACGTTCCTTCCCTCTTCCAGCTTTAGCTCAACAAGAAGAAAGTCCCCCACCTAAAAAAGAATTGAAAACTGAGATAAAACAAAACAAAACATAAATATATATGCCAGATTAGGCTAGTCCTGGTAATGAATTATGATAATTAATAAATTTTGGCTGCAAAAATATAGAGCCCCTCACCTCTGGTGTCTTCTCAGCAAAAGAATATGGCAAATCTGTCCAATTATCCTCGCCCTCCACCTCATCTGAGCACTCTGAGGAGTCATCGAGCTGCATAGGAACATCATTAACGTCTTCCTCCTCACTATCCTGCTCTACAGGGACAGACTTTCTGCGCCTTGCAGACCTTTTCTTCTCTCCTAAGGCCTTCTGTTCAGTCGCTGCCTTCTTTTTCTCCTATATCTTCTTCCTCTTTTCTGCCTTCATCCTCAGATCTGCGATGGCCTGCTTATTCTCCGTCAGAATGCAAGCCCGTACTCTCTTACGTCCGTTTCTATAAGGACGAGGAGCAGCCTTGGGGAACGGCCTGACACTCTCTGGGGTGATCTCTGGGAAAGCAAGGTTTGAACTGCTAGGGCCTGGAGTGGCAGGGTCAGCAGTGCTAGAGCCCGGGATGGCAAGTTCAGCAGTGCTAGGGCCTGGAGTGGCAGGGTTAGCAGTGCTAGGGCCCGGGATGGCAGGGTCAACAGTGCTAGGGCCTGGGGTGGCAGAGTCAGCAGTGCTAGGGCCTGGGATGGTAGGGTCAGCAGTGCTAGGGCCCGGGATGGCAGGATCAGCAGTGCTAGGGCCCGGGATGACAGGGTCAGCAGTGCTAGGGCCTGGGATGGCAGGGTCAGCAGTGCTAGGGCCCGGGATGGCAGGGTAAGCAGTGCTAGGGCCCGGGATGACAGCGTCAGCAGTGTTAGGGCCTGGGGTGGCAGGGTCAGCAGTGCTAGGGCCCGGGATTACAGGGTCAGCAGTGCTAGGGCCTGAGGTGGCAGGGCCAGCAGTGCTAGGGCCCGGAATGGCAGGGTCAGCAGTGCTAGGGCATGGGGTAGCGGTGTCAGCAGTGCTAGGGCCCGGGATGGCAGGGTCAGCAGTGCTAGGGCCCAGGATGGCAGGATCAACAGTGCTAGGGCCCGGGATGACAGCGTCAGCAGTGTTAGGGCCTGGGGTGGCAGGTTCAGCAGTGCTAGGGCCCGGAGTGGCAGGGTCAACAGTGCTAGGGCCTGAGGTGGCAGGGTCAGCAGTGCTAGGGTCCGGGATGGCAGGGTCAGCAGTGCTAGTGCCTGGGGTGGCAGAGTCAGTATTGCGAGGGCCTGAGGTGGCAGGGTCAGTAGTGCTAAGGCTAAGGATGGCAGGATCAGCAGTGCTAGGGCCTATGGTGGCGGGGTCAGTAGTACTAGTGCCTGGGGTGGCAGGGTCACTGGAGGTGCCAGAGTTCAACCATCACATCAGCAAGGGACAGGTAATCATTTTGATGCATGGGTAGTCCTTCCTCTGTATCAGAAAAAGTTGGAGTAACTTCTACTGATAAATTTACAGGTGGTGCCGGTCGCTCTGTTTGTTACCTGTGCTCCTACAAACGCATCATCTGGGAAGATGTTGCGATTGGTAGACCAGATACCAGTCGACCTGAAACCCCCGGCAATGTTGAAGGGGGTACTGGCTTTAGTCGAAGCCTCAGAGGCAAACTCTGGCAACTAGTGCCCTGTTATGTGCTCGTTAGGGTGCATGAGTGAGTGGTCGTTCAGTAGGTCACGCAGAAACGTATTGAAGGGACCAAACACTCTCACATCCAATGGCTGAAGTTTGTCTGTCGTATGCGGAGGCAAGGTAACAATCACGATACCATACTTGATCGCAAACTCCACAACATGAATGTTCATGTGACATTCAGCATTGTCCATGATGAGAAAAATCTTGTTCTCTACAAAAGAACCAGACTTCTCATGAAGATGCTGAAGTATCTCCACGAAGCATTCACCGTTCATATAGCCATTAGGATGCAATATGCCTTTGGAACCGAAGATCTTATTCCTTGTGGAAGCTGAGTTCCATCAACATCTGGGAATTATAAACACTGGAGGGATGGACTGCCCCACAGCATTTATAATACCTACAAATGTCATAGTGTCCCCTCTTTCCCGAGTTACGCGCGTGGCTACTGGCTGACCCCTCGCACACACAATCTTAACAGGCTTCATAACTATTGTAGGAGAATCGTCACCCACCCGTTCTCTCTCAGTGGAGACCCGAGATGTTAACTGCAAGAGCATCCGGCCAGGCAACTCGGCTCAAGCGCATAACCACAGCGCCTCGCCACTCGTCGTTATGAAAGGCCTAAAGGTTAAAATGCAAGATCTTCCCTACGAGAGGGATATTAAATGTCACCTCAAGTAAGAAATAAGAGACGCGTATCTCTCAAGTTCGAAGGCTAACGAGGAGCCGATGTAAGACTTAATGAGAAAAACCGTTTGGAATAAGAACCCTCTTGGGCCCGTCCCCAAGCCCTCTCCCTCCTACCCCTCCCCCAGTGGGGTGACGAGGTATAAATAAGAAACATCGAGGAAAATCGAGGTAGAATACGTCAGTCTCCAGATGACGAAGTCCCCGGATTAAGATCGAGCTACCGAGACTGGACAGGTAGAATACTTGGGTCGTCAGACTACGAAGTCCCCTGCAAGAGAGGCAGGGCTACCCTAAGCGGCTAAGAAGCAGCTCATCCTCGAGCTAGTCTCTGGTTATCAAACCGAACGTTAAGTTAACTTAGTCAAGTTGACTTACTCTCGTCAGAGAGACTTCTCCTATCCTGGTGCATCGTACACGCCATGAAAATTCCTCGCCCTTGAGGAATTACGAAAAGAAGAGGAAAAAGGCTTCACCTCGAGCCCATTGCCCGGTGGCCACACCAATCTCATAAGTTAACTTGGTTGAGGAACCAAGTTCAACTTATTCACGTCAGAGAAACCCCCCTCCGTTATCCTCGCCCTTGAGGAACACTGGAACTAAGAAGAAGCTCATCCTCGAGCTAGTTCCTGGTTACCAAATCGACTTTTAAGTTAACTTATTCAAGTTCAACTTATCATCGCCAGAAAACCCCCCTCCTCGATCCTCGCCCTTGAAGAAGACCCTCCCCGAGTACAGAGTACAGTCCTCACCCATGAGTTCGTTACTCGGTGGTCACACCGAACTCTAAGTTAACTTGGTTTAAGAACCAAGTTCGACTTACTCTCGCCAGAGAGACCACGCCTACCTTGGTGCCGCCTAGAGCACCGTGATTGTTCTCGTCCTTGAAGAACCCCCCCTGAATACCGTGTGGATCCCCATCTGCTACCCTCGCCAAAAGTACCTCGTGATCTCGACCACCTCCATCTGGCCGGTCGGCACGCGTCCTGGAGTCAATAACATTCCTGAGGTATTTAAACTCCAGTAGAGGCAATAAGCCTAAATCTTGTATATTGAAGTGCGTAGCGAATTTAACCAATTTTAGAGGGGCAAGCTAATTAAAGTAATTATTGTGTATTTTAATATTTCGGAGTATTACGGTGGTTAAGGGCTAATTTTTGTGTAGTAAATTGTTAAAGTTAAAATATAAGTTTATTTTGGGAATTCTTGTGCGTTTTTCTATATCCTTACGTGTTTCCAACGGCTTTTCTTTAAAATAACAATATTAGCACTCTTAGCACTCTTAGAACAAAGCCTACTTCATCAAAGAAGTATATCACTACCACCAAGAATACTGCGACAAAAGCGGTTTGTGTGAGGAGAGATTAAAAAGGGGCATTCTCCTACATAAAAGTGGTGTCTGGTGTGGAGTGATCGAAAAGGGCCATTCTACGACAACTATGGACAAAGAAATCTCATTAAAATTGTATATCTGGTCCGCAGTGAATTTGTACTTCTCCATAGCCAAAGTGTAAGCCTTAAAGAAGGTTTCCACATTAACTTTGTTGAAGGCCACAATCCTGGCAATTGACATGCTTTCCGGAGCCTTCAACACAAGGTTTGGATGACAGGCCATGAACGAGTAGTACCAGTCCCGCGTTGCCATTCTGTCCTTCTCCCAGGCATCAAAGATGTTCTGGCTCCCACAAGCTTTGGCATACTGGTATACCATCCTTCGCACCTCGTTCATGGGCAGGCCATAGAACATCTTGGCAGCTTGGATGGTATATTCCACTATGTGCAGCTCCTCTTGTGGGGTGAAAACCCTATTAGTATGGGGCTGCACAGGCACATAAGTGACCCCGTCAGACAACTTCTTGGACCGATTGAAGGCATCCTGTAACAAAAAATGAATTAGGACTTAGAAGGCCCTTCCTAAAAAAATGAAAAAATAAAATATATAAATCTAGGCTACAAAATAAAGTAAAAAAAAAAAAAATATGGTTCCGAAAGTGCTGGCAGACTAACTAGCCTCTTAAAAGAGGAAATATTAAACGAGTCCGGAAAAACAGACTGAGGAAGTGAATTCCAGATCTTTGATGTAGCCTAAATTGGATGAATAAAATTTTAAACTTACCACAAGAGTTGATTTCTTGACCTCGAATTCCTCAGCGGCCGATTCGATGCTGCAATTGGTTGCAATCCGGTGCTTGAATGCAGCCTCCAGGTTGGTGCGGTCGAGCTGCTTGTCACTTTTCGTGACATACTTGCGAGGCATGATGATTAGGCTTCCAAGAAGGCAGTAGTCTAGATCTGAAAGAGTTAATGACATTAGACATATGAATAGGTAAAGTTGAACCCCCCCCAAATAAATTTCCTGTTTTTAGTTTAAGAATTATTAGTCTTCTTTATTTCATATTAGCAATTAGCTATATATTACAGTATTTAAACCCTTATTAATATTTTAAATAATTTTTTTCAAAAATCGTAGTGATGTGGGAGTACATCGACCGCCCTAGCTCGAATACATCCGGTGGTAAAAATATTTTTTGCAAATTGAATAT
This sequence comes from Ceratothoa steindachneri, assembly GCA_963969495.1. Lineage (NCBI taxonomy): Eukaryota > Metazoa > Arthropoda > Malacostraca > Isopoda > Cymothoidae > Ceratothoa > Ceratothoa steindachneri. The sequence continues at coordinate 96,421,918 of OZ018330.1, forward strand.
TAATCCTAGAGTCATTCTAATAACCTAAGTCATTTATATAATAGATATTTTATGTGCTTATAGCATAATGACACTGATATCGCATCATAATTCACTAAAAATCACCTTCAACTTTACACTAAAAAAAACACTGTTCCACTTCATTTAAATGCACTAATTCACCACCACCATTTATTTTCATGCTATACATAATCAGTCACTTTTTGTTATGTTTTCCAACTATTTCGAAGTATATCGAATTTTCAAAATTTCACGCATCGGTGTTCGCCCGCACCACCATTTTTTTTCACAACAATGCCATGGTGGCCACTTCGAAAGGACGCACTTCATTTCACTCGATAACATGTCAATATGGCTAAATATCGTAATGAAACTTAATTCAAAACTATCACGCCATATTCACCGACGTGAGACACTATATAAGAACCGTGAAAAATAACAACAGACATCCGAAAAATCAATTTTCTTACCTGGTAAACACATACGTCGTGATGGCGGAAACCTGTGTTTTCGGGCTTCATCTTCGACTTCGACTTTCTCCTCTATTTGAATCTCGTGAGAGAAACCCGGAGGTCGAAATGTCCCAGGATATCCGCCAAACTACTAAAGCTTGCTTGCCTCCTCGCTCTCCCCACACAGCTCTACAAGACATCGAGATCTTACTCGATTGGAGGTAATCGAGTCCGTTCCGTTATCGGATTCTCTGATCTTTGCCACGCTTCCAGACACGCCAAAAGCTACCTCGGAACTCGAAGGCGCCAGCAGTATAGCCACATTTCTGGATTCTTCGTTGTACACCTGCGTAAAGGCAGGTGAAATTCGCTTACGCCATTCGTCTGCAGGTTCATCGGACGTCTTCCCACCACTTGCACTTCAAGAGCTTCTTCAGACAAAGATTCGTACTGAGGCAGCGGAAGCCTCGATACCTGAAGACAGCCATCGGCCTCCTCCTGAAAGGTCTCATCAGGCTCCATCAGAACAATCAAGAAACAGGGAGGAAGAGCCTTACACTTTTCAGGTTCGACCTATAATTCCGCCTGATCTGCCGCCGACTCCTCGGACTCTGCCGAGGGGCCCCGTCGCCTACGACCCTAACCAGAGCCGGTGGTCAGTGGTCGTAAAGGACCCAAAAGAAAGTATCTCCAAACCCACGTTCAAAAGAAGGGACCAAGAGGAGATCAGCCAAATATTAACTCTTTTCAAGTTAAGAGAACACCTCACGACGCTTGAACGGGAGTCACTGTTACAGCGGCTGCGTCTATTCTACGTAGTTCTCCATTATGGATAGGGCCCGGCCCTCAAAAACGCTAAAGAAAGAGCTATCATCAACTCAAACATCCAGCTCTCCGCAGAAGCCATGGCAGCGAGGAAAGGCTGGTCAAGACGCCCTGTCGGCTCATATCAGTCGATGTAGCAACCTCAAAACCAAATGGGTAGAGGACGCAGAGCTGGATATGCGTGAAGGCGTCGCCTGCGCAAGCCTAATCCTCCAAGAGCTGCGCGATGAGAGATGAAACGAAGAGTGGGACTTCCTCAAAAAATTGTCCCAAGGAAGAATTGGATCAACACCTTCACCCACTCCTTCAGAAACTTCCTTCTCCACGGGCCCCTCTTCAGGTATCTTCGCCACTGCTCAAGCCTTCTCAGAGGTCCCTATGTGGGATTTAAAGGCTATTTCCTCCGCAGCAGCAAACCGGAAAACAGGACCTCAAAACAGATGGGACTTTTGGTAAAGTTACTTCGACGACGCTTCTGGAACATCATCCTTTTCTAACTACAGCCCGTCCGTCGCATCTCATAGTGATATTTCAAGTTATAAAAGTGATCTTTCATTTCTCAGTGATAAAATCAGTGATCTTAATATTAACAGTGATCCATATAATTCAAGCCCTGAGCCAATGCATAGTTCTCATTCAGTGTGTTCAGTATTATCTAAAGGGGCCATTAAAATTCACACCTATATGTATGTGTAAGAGAATAAATATCACGAGGACAAACAGACGCTAGTTTGTTTATACAGCGTTAACTGTTACGCTCTACATGGGCCAAGACTTTAACCACCCCCTTCCTCTTTTCCCCGCTGCTCCAAAGACCCCTTCGAGCGTCGCTCGCAAAGAAGGATTTCAGTCAGTATATTTCGTAGTCCGTTAATATAAACAGAGGACGGTGTGATAGCCTTCTATGAACAGGCTCACTGTCCCTTCCGATAGTTTATGTCTATTTTTGCCAAATAGACGAAATCTAACTTTCTCCGTGAGTAAAACACAAGGGGCGAAGTGTCACAACGTTGAAAATTTATGCCTTAGGAGAGAGGCTTAACTGTCGGCTAGTGAGGGTTCGCTCCTCCTAAACTCCCTAGTTTCCCATTCCTCCAGAGGACAATCGACGTATATATAGTTCGATCTTGAGAAATAAAGAGAATAATCCGCGTAGCAATCAAGAGAAGAAGTTGAGCCCCTGAGTCAAACAGAGAATCAAGAAGACAGCTGGACCCAAGAGGGACTTTCCGTCCCGAGGCCGTTCATTTGATCGCTTAGAAGAACAGACCAGTGGTATCGAGACCAACTCTTATACCATTCTCGTCCAGAGAAAATCCCTTATTTCAGTTTTCTGAAAAGAAACGGAGATACCCCTCACCATTGAGAAACAACCAACGTGAATTCCCACTCTAGAAAAGATTCATCTCTTGGTCAAGTCTCATCATAAAGAAGCACGAATTTATAACACGGGGATCGGAATAACTTCTCTTCATCCAAGATCCCCTCACTTACATCTTCAAGTCAAGAAGTCTCGCCTCACGTCTCCACCTCTTCTGGATAAGCATCAGCTGTTCATCCCGAATAGACTCGCCACGCGTCTCTTTCTCCCAGTGAGAAGCATCAGCTGTTTTCTCAACCATTCTCACGTCAGCGAGGAGTTTCTCGTTCAAGGTCATCCCACTACCGACTCCCTCTTAGTTAAAGGTAAAAGGAATCCAAAACTTCACATTCAGTGCAAAAGTGATTTTTGCGTCAACCATCGCGTATTACTCATTGGTAGTGTTATTTTTTATTAGATCCTCTTATTATAGCGTTAGTATATTTAAAGATTTAATATTTTAATTTTTTATGTAATTAAAAGTATATATTTGTCTGAGTTGTTTAATTAGATCATGGAACGCTGCAATAGATATATAATAATACGATTCCTCCCTGGTTAAAGAATCAAATTAAGTTAGAGCACTCTTAGAGAAAAGTGGAACAAATTTACTCATGTACGAATCAGACGTACATACATACTTGGCCGTAAACCACGACAGTGTGATAGCATTTATTTCAATAATGAGGGTGTTCCCTTGCCTTGGTCTCCTCTGAGGGATGTTAGCATTTCCCAAGTGTACGACGTGAACCTAGACGAGCATATTACCCTTACAATTAATAAACCACCTTCTGTTCGCAAGGTCGCAGATGATCTTAACCTGTTTGTTATTCAGGCTTACTTGGAAAAAGTGGCAGCTGAATTACAAGGACTCCATATCGTGAACACTACCGCAGCACTTGTCCAGTTCCCTACATCAGCGCTATCTATTGCAGTCCTTCCACAGCCTGGCCTTGCCTTGCCGTTTCCTCTGTTATTACAATTAACAAGGAACTGTCTAACAGGAGCCACGGCAACTCGAGCACGAACCCTTTTAGAGAATTTCTAAGTGGTCCTCCAGACATCATGGCCCCCAAGGAAGAGGGAAAGAATCAAAACAAAAACACCAAAGAACAAGGTGACAATGGAGATACAAACAAGTCACAATATCTTCGCGTACGAAAGCATTATACTTTTACTTACCCTGTGCTTATTCCCAAAGACTAGAATTCTCTCAGACTCTATGGCGGCCATTAATAACCTACGTAGGTGGAAATTACCACCCTCCCTTATCAAAAACTTTTCTGCGAATTCCCTGATTGACTTTTCTCACCTCTTCCGACGATCGACTAGAAACAATCGCTACGTCAAGAGCTGCTCGAACCCGGCTGAGGTCGGGTCCTGAACGTTTGCACGAACTTTGTCTGGTCTAGTCCAGGGGGTCTTAATAGATAGTATATAAGTAACTCTGGATCCGGGAACTCGACATTGACATTTATGCCTTCGACCGAGCAGCTCCTCAAGTTTTTCTTCCCCTACCCGCGCACCCTGGATCTCGCCTCCTCTTCATTACTTGGTACTGAACCACATTTACCACATTTACCATTTTGCATCGACCCTTTGCGGCCCCTTTCTCTCCTCACAAAACAACATAAACCTTTCATAGATAATCCTTGTTAGAAATCAACATTCGTCTGTTTCCGAATTATAACCTTCTCAGCGAGTATCTTCCCTAGATTTTTCATCGGATTTAAAATAAGGTTTCTGGTTAGGCCTCTTCACCACGTCGATATTTACGGCATTCAAAAACTACTTCGCCGTCTTTGTTGCGCGGCACGGAGCACCGGCCTGCATGAAAACAGGGTCACACATTCCCGATGTTTGGAGAGGGGCATCATATGTCCCTGTAATAGATTCTTGAAAACGCAAATAATATTTTGTACAATTTTCACTAAAATGTAGATTTTGGTAATTTGTTCTCTAACTTTGGACCGTACTGTACCTCTAACATGCAAAGGGGCCAGAAATAGCATGACCAACCATGCTGCAGCTGAAGCTATAAGATTCCGTTCCCTCCTAGTACCTAAATAGCCAAGTAGACCTTCCACACATTCTAACTTGATCACTTTCTTTATAACTCTCTCCTGCCGCGACGGCTTCAGGTCGCTTTCTGTCGTCTCCAAATCGGGCACACTCGTGTGACGCATCACCATTTTATGGAGCGTTTGCCTGCGCCCTATGGTGACGACTGCGTCGTCCCCCAGACTGTTCGGCACATTCTTGTTGAATGTCCCAGTCTGGGCGATGTCCGCGCACGTTACCTGTCCCGGTACCGGCCGGGATGGGCGAGGTCGCTACCGCCTGTCCATTGTACTCGGGACGAGTGCGTGCACATTGACTGGTGGACTTGTAGACTTTTGGGGGGAGGCCGGCCTTCTCCCTTTTATTTAACTAGTTTTTTTTGTTATTTTTTTCTTTGTAGGTCACACGTTCCTGCGCCGGGGGAACTTTCCCCCGACGCAGGAGCTTGCTTCCTCTTTGTTACGATTTTCCCTTATTATTGTTGTTGTTATTGTTTTTCATTCTTATTTTAAAGTAGCCTAGTGCTATGCTGTCGTGAGTGCGGCGACTTGTGCCTTAAGTGGGTAGTCGCCAGATAGGCTCTTAAAAAATATATATAACTGTCTCCTCATTAATTGTCTGAGGGAGACGCCATTTTGGTTTTTGCGGCGTGTTGTCATAAATCTTTCGGTTTCCTAACTTATTTCGGACCAAACTAGTATGACCGGCTCATTAGTATTGCCCCAAGGGTCCGTCCTTTGTCCACTCCCCCACATCCTCCTAACCTTTTTAATACGTCTCTTCCAAGGTCTCTGTGTAAAGATTAAGATGCTTTGTCGAATAAAAGCGGGTTGCGGAAATTCAACATTTGCACTACGAGATCACAGATTGCGATATTAGGGTAGAAAAGACACCTTAGTCGATACGATAGTTCAAGGTGGTCATATCTCGAAGTGCAATATCTGGGGTGGTTTTATCTCCTAGGATGTTTTCCTGCGTTGGGATATCACCAATCGTGATATCAAGGATTGTGATATCATACAGGGAAAATCGGTCTTGCGATAGCTCTCATTGGGATGTCAGCTTATATGGACATCGCGAGTCACGCGGAATCCATAGGACATCAACGATGATCCTATTTCTACCGATGATTATTTGGAGTCTTGGACATCTACGAAGTCATCATTAGTTCAATCGAAACTTACCGCCTTAGCTCCTGCCTGACGGAGCCATTGAAGTCATTAAATCAAACATTTTATTAATTTAATGAAACAAATAATAAAAATAATATTATTATTATTATTATAATTATTATGAATATTATTATTATCGTTATTATTATTACCATCGTTATTATTCTTCTTATTAAAAAAAATGCGTATTCATGGTCTCAATAAACATGACACACACATAACACAGCAAACCAATCAACCTAGAGTCCAAACCATTCCTAAACGCCATTCCACCTTACGTTGACTCAGAAGAAATATCCCTCAAACAGCACACACGGGTGGTCCTGGCAAGGCTCTAGTGCGGTCACGATCCATAACTAAAAACATACGGACACCGCACCGTCCTTACGGGTGCAAACTAATATATGCGCTGCTCTATGAAACCAGACACACTTTACTTATATACACAATATTCCTGACTTTTGTACGACTTAGACAAAATCTACAAATGCACGGAGTTCGTCAAGGTGGCTGACTAAGGGGAACGGTTTCTAGTTACGGTGAACTAGATAGAGTAAGGGTGGTCCTGTTAATGCCCGCCGCGTCATCTTTGATACTTGTCTTTCTACTGCTATTCATTCTCTATTCTTATTGTGTTTATTCTTCTAATTCAGGGATCGTCAACCTACAGCCTCCGAGCCATGACCTGTAATCATCCAACCCGCAGTCCCTACTAGAACTACTATTGTATCAAACCGCCCCACCTTCGAAACAAAACTACGATTTTAAGTCATGGCAACTTAAAAGATCAAATTACACTTCCTTCCCTAAAATCCACAAGACTCAAACGACAGAGACCGACCAGAATATCAGTGATGAGTTTTCTGATATTCACTAACAAATTAGTAATTTGAGGCTGTTTGCCATTCCATATTGAGATGCAGTGTAGCGATGCATTACATTTTAATGCAACGGGCGTATCTCTACTAGAGTGATAGAAGAAAGATTACACGAAAAAAACGTTCGGCAAGCAACTCTTCTCAAAATTAAATAAATGAAGAAAATAAGAAACCATCTAACTGATACCCATTTCGATGACTTCATTCATCTGACTTTTTCCAGGCTGTCACATATTATTTAGAGACTCGAGCGAAAAGCAATACGAAGTGTTACACTGATCGTTGCCAGGCACAAACAGACAGCGAGAAGTGAGGCTAGGTTCAATACCAGTGTCTCAAATTAACTCTTACTCGTATGTTCAGGGGATATAATATTGCTTAAATGTATATGTCAAATTTAAGTATGCATTATTATTACCTCTATTTAATAACTATGGTGATAGATGTGGGCCGCTATCCGTCCAAGGCATGGACCCTAGCCCTAATGCAGAACAATGCTGGAGACCCCTTTTCTACAGTTTAACAACAGAGTTCAGCACGTCAAAGATCGTCTCAGGAGCTGATAGTGATCAATCTATCAGCAGTATAGCTAGCGTCTTATGTTGGTATCTGTGAAGATAAATACAGGGGTTGGACAAAATAATTGGAACACGTGTTAAATTCAATGAATATCTATTTAATCGGGAATTGGTCCTCCTTTGGCTTTCTGAACAGCGTCGATGCGTCTTGAAATTGATTCACACATCATCCTGATTTCATTGAGAAGAATCGCGAGCCATTCTTCTTGCAATACCTGCTCCAGCTGTTTCAGACACGAGGGTGGACGGTAACGACTTCTAAATTATCGCTCCATGACGCACCACAAATGCTCAATAATATTAAGATCTGGAGATTGTGGGGGCCTCTTCATGTGTTGTAGCTCACTCATATGCTCTTCATACCAATTCTTAACAACATGAGCGGTGTGTATTGGGGTATTGGTATCTTGGAAAAAGCACTCACCATCAGTGAATAATGTCTGGACCTGGGATCGACTTGATCTTCCAAAATATTCAGATATTCGTTGCTGTTGATCCTACCCTGCAGGGCAACGATTGGACCAAGAGAATTCCAAGATATGGCTGCCCAAACCATCACTGACCCTCTTCCGTGCTTCACTGTGGGAAGAAGGCAGTCAAGATTACAACCTTCCTCGGGCTGCTTCCACACATAAACTTGCCCTGCAGTCAGGAAAAGAGAAAAACTCGACTTATCGGATAATATTAATTGTTTTCATTGGTCTGTCGACCAGCTCTTGTGATCTCAACACCAATTCAGCCTTTTATGAATGATTTGGTGAGGAAGCGGAGGTTTTTGATGGGGGCTCTTCCATGATAACCGGTTTTATTGAGCTCACGGTGAACAGTTTTGTTCCAAACTGGGCGAGTGAGATGTTGATTCAAATCTGCAGTCACTTTACAGGCAGTTGTCTGGGAATTTTTCATCACAATGCGTTTCAACACTCGTCGGTCTCTTTCAGCGAGCTTCAAAGTCCTGCCGGAATTCCTCCTCCTGTTGAAGGTTTTACTGTGCTTCTTGAATTCTGTCATGGTCCTTGATATGGTAGCTCTCGAAAACCCAAGGAGTTTAACTGTTCTAGTGACGGAAGCTTCTGCAATTCGAGCGCCAACAATTTGCCCTTCTTCGAACTCAGTGTGGTCACGCATCTTAGCATAAGGGCCAATTGAAATAGTAGTGTTAAATTTCTACTGGTACAATTATTTTATCAATCCCCTGTAGGAGATTAACAACAGAGTTCGCGCCACTTCATGGACCTACTCATTAACTCATAGTGTATCAGCAGTATAGCCGCTCTATTGCCGTGGTATATATGAAGATAAACAGTAACAAAAACCTCCTCAGTAGCTGACAGTTTATTTATCAGCAGTATAGCCGCCTTCTTGTCGTGGTATATGTGAAGATATACAGCAAGAAAGACTTCCTCAATAGCTGGCAGTGTATCACTCAGCAAGATAGCCGCCCTCTTGTTGTGGTATAGGTGAAGATAAACAGCAACAAAGGCCTCTTCAGCAGCTGGCAGTGTATCTATTAGTAGTATAGCCGCCCCTTTTGTCGTTGTATAGGTGAAGATAAACAGAAACAAAGTCTTCCTCACTAGCTGGTAGTGTATCTATTAGCAGTATAGCGTAGCCTCTTTTGTCGTGGTATAGGCGAAGATAAACAACAATCAAGACCTCAGTAGCTGACAGTGTATCTATTAGCAGTATAGCCGCCCATTTTGTCAGGGGTATAAGCAAAGATAAACAGCCACAAAAGAGCTGCTCAGTAGCTGGCAGTGTATCTATTAGCGGGAAAACCGCCCTCTTATAATGTAATCTCTGAAGATAAAGCGGAGTTGAACGTCTTGTTATCACAAACAACCCTGGAGGAAGCAAAGTTGACTAATTGACAAGGGTCTGGAAATGGTGGAGAAAGATGAAGGTCCTTAATAAGGCGGAAAATAGAATTGGAGAGAGTATGTAAAACAAAACTGTCTCAAGCAGTTACACTTTTCTTCTAAGACAGACCTTGGAATCGGACTTAGAGTTACATGAGTTTCCTATTAAAGATCAACGTCTGATAAGGTTGTATATAGGCATATATAGTCTGGAGTGTAGTTTCTGAGTGGTATGACTGGCATACGGGCATGCTCTGCGATTCTTTATTGGTTGGTGGTGGTACGAAATGTTTTAATAATTATACTATGAAACAGAAAAGAGAAGAGTACATTTCCTCCAGAAAAACAAAGGGACTCGTTTGTACACAAAGTGACGAAGTAAGCAAAAAGTGTGCAAGGTGCATTACTAAATTAGCCAAAGGAGGGGGACTACTTGTAACACAAGGAACCTGGAAGCCACGCAACTGTCCTAATTTTACCTCTGACTTCGTTTTGCAATAAAGGCGATCCTCTCAGGGTGTTAATGTTAACACGCGGTGGGTTGCAGGGTGGTGAAAAATCAGTGAGAGTTTTTAATCTGCAGAGGAAAGAGTGAGGCTGTCAAGGTGATTTCGTGAAGAAGAGGTGTAAGTGAACCCTCTGTTATTGTGAGTAGGAAGATGACGAGGTTCTCAACACGAGCTGAAATGACTCTTTGACGACGACGTGAAAATGGAAATCCGCATTTTTGTTTGGCTTCCGAGGAGGAGGCGTCTACAGAGAAGGGGGTGTGCAAGGAATTAAAAGAGCAACAGGGTTGGAATAAAATAATGTGAAAGCGTGAATGTACTAAGTGTGTGAAGTAGGCTGTGTGCGCGAGAAAAAGGCGAATGAAGAATATGGGGGTAGATATTTGTTTGTTTCAATTTATGTATTGGAGCGTGTTTGCGAATGACCAAGAATGGGTGCTAAAGAAATGAGGGTGAATAAGTGTGTAGGGAAATAGTGAGATGCAACTTAATGTGTTTTTTTTTTAAATAAATGTGTATGTGTGTAAGTAAAAATAATGCACAGTGGATTCTGCTCAAAAGAATCATTAGTTTTGCCAGAATGGATTCAAACGCATCTTAACATACAAAACTATTTGCTATGTTCGGATTAAAAAAAAACACAACCTATTTGATGTTTATGTCCGGATAACACAAAACTATATGCTGCCTATGTTCGGATAACAAAACTATTTGTTGTTTATGTTCGGATAAAACACCTACTTGGTGTTTTATGTTTGGTCTAAAAATAAATAAATATATAAATTTGCGGTTCATGTTCGGATAATAAGATAGACTAGTTATTTGAGACCAAAATCCGAGGTTCCAATGTGGTTATATTAAACGGAATCCATTGTATGTGAGAAAAAAGCGTTAGGGTGTGTAAATGTGATTATGCATCTGTGTACGCGCAAAATCTTGCGTGAGCAATGTGTCAGACCAAGCCCCTCTAAACAGCTTGGGTCCATTACGTAACAGCAAACGAGTCCCCAATGGAATAGAACCTTTGCCCTCTTTTAAATCCTTCCGTTCCTAGATCTCTTCCCGTCGCGTCTTTTTGAGCCCCATTTCCGAAAACGATCTCTCTCTGATCTTTGCCCTAAATAAGGGCAGTCAGGTCCTTTGGCGCCTGTTCCTGGTCCCGAGGGCACAGGGGGCAGTCGTTAAAGGTCAGTCAGAAAAAAAACACCCTTTTATAACCAATGATTTCGGGGTGTCGGGCAGGGATTGCTTAGGGGAATTGGTACTTGGAGAAAGTAAAAAATTGGGGATATGGTATGGGAGAAGGGGTATATTTTCTGAATATCATCAGTTAACCCCCCCCCCCACACACAGAGACACACACACATATATACAGCACTTCTCACGAGATAAATTCACATTTTCTTGAGCATACGTTCGTGTACAAGTACAAACCACACCACTTTTTTTAGCAACGCACATCTACATCTTCGATTTTACTTGTGTGTTTATTTCTTCAGGGCGACCACACAACACAATTTACGCTTTTCCATCACATTCAGAGGGGGGAAATAAAGGGGAGTAGGTATACAAGGTATTAATGAGTAATACAGAGAAGGAAGAGAGAGGCGCGGCTTACATCTCTCTCTCTCTCTCTCTCTCTCAGCCCATGTGAGCGTACGCACACACGAAATCCCTGGCAGCTGTGAAACATAACCCAGGCTTGGTCCCGTTCACACATTGATATTAATAAGTATTACTTACTCCTAATGAGCGGTATCCTATGTGATCTCCTCTCCATAGACGCACACACATGAAAATGTAGAATCTTAAGAGCCCGATCGGGCTGGTGCAGTGACGTTATTATCATCGAGTGGAGAGTTGTTCTTTTAATACTGCTCTCTTTTTCCACTCTTTCGTTCCACCCAGATTGGACATAAAGTTGGGGAAATGCTATGAGGGACTTGGCCCCATTTCTTCGGGAGCATTTCACTATTTGGAGTCAATAAAATTTGTACTATAACAGAATTCTTTAGATTCCAGGCAATGTTCCACTTTCAATCGTCTTACAACACAACCAGCTCATTTGATTACACATTTATAACCACGTTATATCATTCTGTCGATCTATCTCATTTTTATTCATTTTACAACGCTAACAACCACTAATGGGCTCGATATGGTATGTAGCAAGTGTTTGCATTGATGCAGCTGAGTGAGAGAGGTTTGGTACACGGAACTGAAAAATCGGATGATCTTTTCGAAGGAGGGGGGGACTGCTAATTTCTAAGAATGTATAGATTGAGTGGTGAATTGTTATGGTGCGAAATGTTTTACATTGGAAGTGAGATGTGCCTTAGTGGAGAAGGATGGCTAGAGTGAGTGATTAGATATATACTTGGAGCTGCGCCCCCAGAGTGTGTGATCTCATCATGACTATTTAAATATATCTCCATGGATGTTGTATGCACTGAGAGAAGGTACGAATGAGGTTGTTAAGGAATGGTGATGAGTGCTGTCTATCTCGGTGTACGCTGATGAACTCGTATTAGTAGCTTAGACTGAAGGAAGTTAGAATTGTTGATTGAAGCGTTTGACTACATGTGGGTGAGGAGAGAGCATAAAGCAGGGGTGAAGAAACCCTCGCCCGCGAGTCCAATTTTCATCGCCACCGAGTCATAGATTTGTATCACAAATTTTCAATACTGAAATTCAAATAATATTTGTACGTCCAATTTCCGTGGTGGCAGTCAATAAAAATGTTGCGTATTATTTTTTTATAGATATTAATGCAGGAGTCTATCGCACCGTATAATTAATTTAAACAACATTTTCAAAGATACAAGAGTCAGATTTTATTTATCGCCCGCCGACTTCCTTCATTAGAAAGTTTCGCCCACGGCTCAAAACGGTTTCCTCACTCCTGGCCTAAAGTAAATGCAAAAAAGAGCATGGTGGTGGTGTGTGGTGCGATGACAGTGGGAGGCGGACTACTAGAGTCCATACTGTCTTCAATAAGTGTGATGTTTTAGGTAGCTAAGTTATATCATAAATTGTAATGGTATTGATGAAGCAAATTTATACTAAATGATCGGGAATAGTAAAACAGTCTCAGGGACCATCAGAGCGTGGAGTGTGGAATATCTTAAGAAGTTGCATTATAGTATGCTGGTACTAACGTTGGTGTATTGGAGTGAGCTTATGGTATGAAAGGAGAGCAAAAGTTAGAGATGAGAATAGTTTCAATGGATAAGTTGGAAGGGATTTTGGATGTAGAAAGGGTAGATGGAATGACGAATAATCGGATAAGTGGTATAAAGAGCGTGATGGAAAGTATGAATGATATTATGATCAAAATAGTCCGAGGTGTACATGTATGTTCGGTGTGAGAATGGACTTTCGAAAATATGAGTGATCGTCCCGCTGTGTAAGGCTGAAAGAGCGTGTAAAAGAATGATTGTGTTTGTTTAAGACAGGATGTAGTTCGCAAACATTTTCAGGCTGCGGTCCCCGTGCTCCCAGCACACATCCATATCATCCCCACTTCCCCACACAAACACACCTCTTTCATGGTATTAGGGTATATATGAAATTAAAAAACCTAATCTAACAGTATAACCAAACGTATGTATTTCATAAATAAAAGTAACGTACTAAACCAATTTACTTAGTAATATGAAATTTAAAATTTAAATCCCAACTGTAACTAAATTATCTTTACAGTCGCAATGAGATGTATGTACTTGGTGCGTAAAGATCAGCCTTTAAACATCAGGGTATAAAACACTAAGAAGAATTCTTAAGTCCCAGCGTTCAGTAATTTCAGTCTATTTCTCCGTTTGGAAACAAGCTACTATATGTAGTGTGGGGAGGGTAATAAAGTACATTTTGAATTTGATCTACAGTGCGGGATAGCGAAGTGTTTTTTTTAATGTTATATGATTTTTTTTACACTTTGGTCTCAGCTTAATGCTCGTTTAGAATCAAATAAGTTCGACCTCTACCATTCCTTTTTCCTAATTGAGGATATCTAGAAATGGATTGATTGCCCTGTCTGCCATTTTAAGCAATAAAAGATCTTGAAACCCTTCAGACATATATCTATGCAGTTCAGACAAGTGTGTACAGTATTCCTGAAGGTCATCTTCGGCGATGTTCTTCTTCTCCAATTCAGATAGGCTCGGATACTGGATGAACACACGGCGGGCTATGTTACGGTTGAATAACTGTAACTTGTATAGAAAGGTAAAGAGGGCTGATTTGAACTTGATAAGGTTAAGCTAATTTTCTTGCAGTTGCATATTAATTTCGTTGAACTTTATAAATATACCTGACAAGTAAGCAATGTCTCGTTTGATTTTCTTGGTTCATCACAAAGAACAAAATTAGAGTCTTGGAAAAATTCAACAACTGTCGGTAAATTGAATAGAAACGTCTCAAGAACTTTTCATTTGCCAACCATCTAACATGGCTGTGCAATAATAACGTTCGAATTTTCCATATCCAGTGAAGAGTATGGGACGATTTTAATTACTATTGTGATAACATTGATGATTTGTTAATCTAATACTTAGATTTTTTGCGACAAGATGTTTCCTTTAAATTACACAGTGTATCGTAAACACAAGAGGTACAACTTCTTTTATAAAATTGCTGAAGTTGTTGACAACCTGTCATTGATGGTGGTGCCCTGTCTGTTGCTCCAACAAGAAAAAAATCTTTGAAAAATTATCAACAACAAGAAATAATGACTATCTGTTTCTAGTTCTCTCGCAAATAGCTTCTCTTCAACCAAATTTCCTATCTGACGAAACGAACATAAACAAGGAAGGCACAAACATTCAGTGCCTGACACAGTGGATTCATCTAATTGTAAACTAAATTGTGTTGTCGTAAGCATGTTGCACAATGTATCTTCACTGTTTTTAGCCATTTCATATATTCTTCTCTGGGCAGCGTTATCAATGAAAAGAATAGCTTTAATATTTAATTTGTATAGGTGACTTGCTAAAATATGCACACAGAACTCCACTTACTACTGACAGAAAAGCTCTTGTCCAATTATGTATATGTGTTATACCAGATCTAGATATCAGCAATGAGAGTTTGTATAATTTACGCACATCGCCAAGGGATTGTTTTAACGTGAGAGCAAACATACTTCCGATGGTTTTCCTTGTATGTAAGTTGTCTAGAAGTGACTGGAACTCTGCTACGTTTTTGCTTGCGTTATCAGCATATTTTCTTCAAATTTTCAAAAACCCGGGATGATTTCTGGATCCATTTGTTGCTGTCGGCTCTTTGGTGTTAGTGAAACTCCATATTTCTGGTATTTCCCAATACACTGTCTACATTCCCTTTGCTGTACTGCGGCCATATTTTGTGCAGGAACAAAAACAAAATTCTTTGCAAAGGTCAAGCTAATTACAATAACATATGAAATATAATAACTAGACAATTACTATGAAAAATGCGTGATACACTAAATAAAAAACCTGGATACCATCTTGTGATGTAAGTTAAATTAAATTCAAGTTTCTCAAACCGATAATAATAATAATTAAAATTCATTATAGTGTGCAAGTAATAATTTTTACATTTTGTAATGCTGGCCGCATGTCGTCCATAACAGTTCTTTGTGGTATTTTATTTTGAATAATGTACTTATTAACCTGAAAAATCCACAATTTTCATTAAACATTTAATTAATTCGAAGATGTCCAATCCCTCGCGGCCTCTTGCTCTCTGATATGTGTGTGGCACAGGTCCAGAAAACGTTAAGATACAAAAAAAGGTTCGTGACTTCGTTTTTTTCATACATATTTCGCATACAAACGTTTACTTGGTTCTGATATTACCCTTTCCCCTTCGTGTCGCCACTTTTTACTCCCCTGTGCGCGACCCTATAAGATACTATGTCAGTAGGTCGATCGGTTGGATGGTTACAATTTTCCTTTTCAATAAGTTTTTGAAAGTTTTGAAGGTCGTAAAGTCAAATGATTATGCTTGTTAATTGATAATACGTTTGTTAATTATTATTTCTTTTTTCAAAATTATTGAAATAAATGAGAGCACGCGACTTAGGTCTGTTGACCTTGTTCTTAAGCACTCCTAGGCCCTTCCACCAGCCACTATAGGATTCACTAGCACCTAAGAAAGAAGGGGGCTGGCAGAAGGTCAATTTACAATATTTTTATTGATAGGTGGGCTGGGAAGGGGTTTATAAGAGGGCTTCCTTGGTGCTTTTGTCAGGGATAAGTCCCTGTTTGACGATATTACAGGACATAGTCATCCATCTCTATGAAGAGCCATGGGTAGATTTGTGCTTAAGATAGTGCATACAAGAGTTGAAAGGGGGTGCAGGGAGTGGTGGTGATGTGTGATAGCCCTATTTTGTGGAAAGGTGGTATACGGTGATGACGAATAAGATTTTTTCTTGCGGATAATTTTCTAATCTTTTCCCGTGTCAATTAATCCTCTTGTGCTTTCTCGTCACTTTCTGCTATTTTTTCTTACAGATGGTCCTTCACTAAATATTACCCCCCCTTCCCTTTAGATGTCTAACAACCCCCCATCCCTACCCCGTAGATGTCTAACAAACCCCCTATCTCCCACCCTTCATAGGTGGCCATGCCTTCACTTATGAAAGCCGCTTCAGTTGATTGTGAAGTCAATGCGCACGTAAATGTTTCCTTTTTCAGAAGACTTCTTAGAATTCTACTCCGGTGACGTTCCCCAGGGCGTTGGTTTAAGCACCCCACAATTATATACCTTATTCGAATTTATAGAACGTCATGGTATATCTTAATATATTTTCGGCATTTTTGTTTAGAGAAATCTGCATAAATGGGAGAAAGTTTATTTCCTTATGAAGGCATTTATACGTGAGAGAAAGAATCTTTAATAAACTATGATGGAAGAAAGAGGGAAATTTAATATCTCGGGTCTTTTTCTAGATTTACAAAGACTGCGACCCGTGAAAACAAAGGAAATCCTTAGACTCCTCGTGTCACAGCCGTTGTCATTATCTCTATTCCAATTTCATATTTTTGTGGACATTTCCCATTGATATCCTCCATCCCCTTTTATTCTCTTGGCTAAGGAGTATCTCTGAAAGGAGAAGAAAAGTTCCTTAAAAATATTTATATCGACATTTTCGGCGTAAATGAGGAGCTATTTAAGGAAATAATTGAGGAGAGAAACTGAGTCGCATAAAAATAGAAGAAATATGTGCAATGTTCATTCGAAGATCGAAAAGTTCAAACAGTTGCAATCAGAAGTGAAATACAAATGACAAATTACTAGAGATCTTTCGAAACATGATTGGTGTTAATTAATAAATCTTAGGAAATTCCAATCACTCTGATCTTGTCTCCTTTTAGGTGTTTGTATTTATCACGTTAATTCCGACTAAGTTAAGTCGTACTTCTTTAGCTATTGACCCATAGTATCTTAGCCATAACTAATTAAAATTTAAAATAAAAACACTTCAAACTCGAAAGGGGGAATATAGCGAGGGCGATATCCCCCATGTTACAAATGAAACCGGGAGACACGCCACGCCCTCCGAATCCAACCCTAAAGCTAAGCTGGTGCTCTCTCTAGGGACGTCTTAGGCACCTTTTTAAAATCTCCCACTATCTTTTTCGCGCCTGTTTAGACCCAACCAAGAGTGAGAGAGGGTGTTAAACTCTTCTAAACAAACAAACAAACACTTCAACTTCACAATAGGAAACGGGACCGATATAAGTCAACTGATCCGCAAATTCTAGTCAATTCAGTAGCTTTAATTTCAAATAAATCATTTAATGACTATTCTAATCCTCAGCTCTAAGGGCGAGGTCTTGAGTAGCACTTGAAACAAAACGAACACCGGCGCACACAAAAGTTGAGGACGTATTAATCTGAGAAATACCCCCTCCCCCAACCTCATATCCGTTTGTGTATATGTGTGTGAGAAGTTCGTGTTTGTTCTAAAATGCACCGAAGTATGCTATGTGTATGTTTCTTGCGTCAATTTCTACGCACATGAGTGTGCTTTGTAGGTATACTTGATTAATTTCGAGGCTGTATGAGTGCGTATGTCGGTGAATACATGTGTATGTGGATTACTTGTGTTTTTTGAGTATAAGTAATTATCTGTGTGTACGTATGGAAATCATTTGCTTCAGGAAGATGTGATATTTTTTTTCATTTTAAATTATTCAGATTTGTGCGTGAATGATACACACGTACACACACACACGCACAGTCGAGTGGTCTCCAAATTTGTCAGCTTGTTTGTCCCCTGGTCGTTAAGCCCTCCCCCCTCGCCCCCTCTCATTTGCCCTTGTATAACATAGTGGAACCACGTTCATAAAGAGGGGCAAATTGCTATGGTTTTATTTTTATTTTTAAACGGTTTCGCGTTCTTTGGGAATTGGTTGATTGATTGGTTTTAAGTGGCGCAGCTACTAGGTTAAGGTTTTTTGGTAGCATTGTTGTTTTGGTTAAGGCCACAAGTAGGTCTGAAATTCAAGTCAGTAGAACCCATATTTTTTTTAGCGTTCATTTAGCGACTACTTACAAGGGCAGAAGTTGCCGTAATTATCTTATAAATTAAGCTAGGCTAAATTAAAAACAAAACAAAAACAAACCGAACAACCCAGTTAAAACAAACCCAATACCAAAGCCCCGCCCCCCAAAATACAACAAAACAGGAAGCAAGAAGAAAAGAAGAAGGCAGCACACTCGGCATCCGGGTGGTGGGTGGCGCTCCCGGCGCGGGAGTTTGCGACCAACACCAAAGAGAATCGAATAAAATGGACAAGGCTAGCCTCCTTCAATTGATCTCTTAAGTAATGAGAAATTGGTATTGTAGTTACAATTCTGAGGTCCGATAAAACTCGGTTCCGGGGCTCCTTAGATTTCCCACGTATTCAAAAGTTGAGATCGGTCGAATGGATATGACCCCAGGTTTGTCACTCGATCCCTAGGTAGAAGCCGATCAACTCATCCACCCACCTTAGACCGGCTGACGCAGCATCCCGGGATGACCATCCTTCATCCCTTATCCACATCCGCAGTGACATCCGTGCATGCTCTCTCAAGTCAGGCTCTTTCGTTGCTTTGCAACCACACCAGGTAATTCACTTTCACCTTTTCATTTGTTCTTTTATCGCGGCCTTTTGACAAACACACATCTACTTTATACGGTGGTTGACGACGTTTCTCATACTCTCAAACATCGTCGCTTCCCGTTTCCTTCTCACTCCCCTGAGGCAACGTGGCGCCATAATACCAGGAGATCAAAAATGCCGCAGGTTTGATATTACCAATTGGTCGCATAAAACAGTCGACTGCCGGGTACGCAGTGGTAGGACGTCTCTGTCCTACACGCCTTCGGATTCCACCAGAGTGGCCGCTACAGCGACCACGACCCGGTTAACGCAATCGTGCGGTTCGCTCATCGATCAGACCCGCCACAGGAGCTCCTCGAGTGAGTCACGTCTTAACGAAACATTCCTTTATTATGGCCTCCACCAATCTTATCCATTTCGGCCGGCCCCATATCTACTTTCCCCCTCATTTAATGTCGCTCTTTTGCTCTGTCTAACCATTTTTTTATTTCTTCTTTGGGGTGACGTGCAGAAATGTCAATCCATAGTTACATATTAACACTTGAGGACTTTTGGTTGGAAAGCAATCCCTTTGAGCCATAGCGTGTGCCATCCATCCCAACTATGGGATGTCTATGATGAACTCGATGGTCTATTTCGAGCATCTATTCCCTAAAGCTAACTGTCAATAAGGTTTAAAAGTGACATGGGATCGGGATAACGTATTCTACCCCGACAATGGCCAGTTATCTTTGAGGTGGCCCCCTCTCTGGGCCACCTCAAAAATAACTAAATTGTCTTGCTCTGGAACAGTGAGATATTGACATTTTTAGGCGACAGATTGTTCATAAATCACCCGATAAATAAAAATCAATCATTAGAATGACCTAGAAAGCGATGGGTCTCCTCTCGTCATCGGAATTCATCTAGAGCAGGAAAATCGGCGCTGGGCTGTTGGCCTGATCCGTCCCCTTTAAGATGGCCGACCGAACTAGGTCGAGAGGGGGTTGGGGGAGGGGACGCCGCCCCCTGACATTTTGGTGCTGCAGAAAAAACAGCACTACTCCCCCCTCGCTCTCTCTCCTCTTCCACATAATCTTTTCTCTATGACCACTTTTTCCTATTTCCTTATACGAGCCATCTTTATCCTCACTTGTATTTTCACTCTCTCTCTTTATCTATCTATCTATTTATCATACTTTCCATACATTATTCCCCATCCCTCTTATATCTCCTCTATCACAATCCCCCCTCACTCTACCGCATCTATAGATTTTCCCTCTTTTTATACGACACCTATACATCTCTCCTACACGGTACACTACGCGCACCCGCCTCCTCTCAGCTACATGTATTCCATTCCCACCTTTCCCCTCGCAGAGAGACACTCTTCCCCTCACCACCACCCCTCTGACACTTCCCCTTTCTTTTACATACCCACCCGTCTGCCAACTCACTCAATGAGCTCTCCTTTATCCTCTCAATCGACTTGAGTAAACTTTGACGATTTTCCCCTCACCTTTGCGGTATTTTTATTCCCTTCTTCTTAGTACCTTTCCGAGGGTAGGTCTAAGGAAGGGACACACACCTGAACACATACACACGCACACTTCTTTTCTGTCGGCTTTCCAAGCATTCTAAGGCAGTTGCCTCTGGTGGAGGGAGGATCACAATGTCGCCTTTGCCCACTCCCTTGTTCTAGGGGCGCTCTTGTTGTTCGTGTGTTTGCTCTTCAAGCCTTTGTTATTTTCCCCTTAGATTTCATGTACGAGATGGGATTGTAGAATGAGGTGTATGTAAATGAGTGCATGAGTACATATATACACTTTTAAAGGGAATCAGTATGCGCACAAGTATGATTGGTGTGTGTGTGTGTGTGTGTGTGTGTGTACGTGCGTTATTGAATGTAACATCCTGCTATCCAATTTGTATCGCGACAAACATTTAATATTCGCGAGTTGATTCCACGCTTTTGTTTTGTGTGAAAGATGTTGTGTTCACGCCAACAGGCTCTCACCCTCGAAGGTCACCCTGGAGGACGACAGTAAGGGGGGGGCATTATCCCATTCCCTCCCTCCACTATCAACAAAGTTCAAGCGGAGATGCATGGAGATGTGTGTGGCTAAAAAGTGGATATGTGGATGGGAAATAAGAGGAGGTTTGGTTCAGGAAGTGAAATAGCTAAATCACTTGACTTTAATGGATGTAGAAGTGGTAAGAGCATCCAAGAGGGACTGGAGCCGGGGGGAATATGGGTCGAAGTCGTTCAAGGCTATTTTCTTAAATCGGACTTGGTCGTAAATGGAGACTGAAAGGAAAGGTGTCTGTTATGGAATATATATATATATATATATATATATATATATATATATATATGGTTGGGTAGGTAATCTGTCGTCTAACTTCACTATAAAAGTAAATAACACCTCATTTATACATATATATATATATATATATATATATATATATATATATATATATATATATATATATATATACCACAGTTAAAGACTCGAAGAATTGCATTATTCATTTTATTAAATGAAATCGCTGTCGGCCTCAACCACGGCCTCTAAGTGGCGTCCGAATCTGCTGCAGACCTTCTGGACGGTCCCCCTGTTTAACGGGGTGAAAACTACTGTGGTGGTCCTGGACCTAGACTCCACCTCGTTGGTGCACGGGGTCTCTCTCTCAACTACGGTCCGTACATAAAAGGACAGATGTTTGGACTGATGTGGTGGAAGAAATTGTCTGACAGCAAAGAATGAGTCCGCTTACTTGTGTGGCGTGGTGCAGGGACTTGCTACCACACAACCGGCCTTGCAACGGCCACTTTCTGGGTCCGAGGCCACACCCACTCCTTCAGGTACTTTGTGTAGCCCTTCGAGAAGATAAACGAGGGCATAACTTGGCCACTGCTACTGAGTACCTCCTATACCATGATGTGAACCGGGAACCTGGTCTTCCTGAATCTCGATGCATCTTGGGGGGGGGGGGGGGGGTAGAGCAAGAGAGTGGTTGTTGTGGTAGTTCACCACACCTGGTCCTGGCAGAAATCCTTCTCGTCTGAGAAGAATCAAAGCAGGCCAGTCCTGAGGAGTTGCTTAACTTTGTTCAAGCTTCGCAACACAGGTTCCTTCCGCTTATCCTTCATCTTCGGCGACAGAAGCAGTTGGCACCTTTTCATCTTGGATGAGAAGCAGCGGATTTCGTCATGGACTAACCCCCTGATGAGAGAGCCTGACACTCACTTGTCCCTGGTTATGGCCCTTATTATCTTACTGGGATTTTCTCAATGATGGCCTGGATCTCCGCAGCAAATTGGGAGCTATTTTCGTACCCTCTTAATCAGGGCCTGACTCATGCAGCTGTTTCATCATCCTCTGCACCGTCTTAAAATCCACGTCCAAAGCACTTTGAGATCTTTGCATTAGAGCGCTCTGCGTGAATCCCAAGCAGCCATGGTATTCCTTCCTTCTAGACGATGTATAACTGAGTCTACTATAACAGGAAGAAGAGAGAACAGACACCAGACAACACGCATGCACGGAATTTAAAACTTATATATATATATATATATATATATATAACTCACAAAGTGGCACGTGAGGAAAGCAATAATATGAAAATTAACCCACAGGAAAATGAAAAGATGAATCCAAGCACTTTCGAACTATATTTGCAAGTTATTTTCAAGGAATGAACTTGCAAATATAATTCGAAAGTGCTTGGATTCATCTTTTCCATTTTCCTGTGGGTTAATTTTCATATATATTAAAATGCGTCACATTTTAATTTTACCATTTTTAGTGATATAAATATGAAGCAACTCTTTGAAATTATTTATTTTTAAATAAGTATTTATTTATTAATTTGATAAGAAATATAATTGGCCTCAGTGTCAATCACCAGTCTCTACCTTTCCACTAACTTTTCAATAAAATATTTGCACAAATCCTTTGACTTTGATTTTTTAAAAATATCTTTATCTTTGTTTCGACCTCTTTTGTTGTTGGAATCTTCATTCTCTTTAGGTGATTCGCTACACTCCTAAAATGGATAGTAATCTGATGGGGATAAGTCGGGTATGTATGGAGGATGACTTACTCGTTCTTAGTCAACTTTTTAAAATCTTCGTTTGGTGTATTGCGATAAGAAGTGACGTGATATCTTACTGAATAAGTACTCTTCTTCTATTGATTAATGCTGGTCATTTATCCTTCAAGTGCTCCATGAAAACGGTCCAAATGAGCACAATAAACCTCTTGATGAACGTCAGATTTGGGTTAAGAGATTCAAAATAGATTTATAGAATTTTTACATCCCTTATTTCGGCTGCGGTATTGTTTTCTCAGTAGGAAGAATGATAATGGTGATAATAATGAAAAAATGATAATAATGATAATAATTAAAATAATGATAATAATAGTAATGAAAATACTAATAGTAATAAAAGAGGTTTTATATAGCGCCCTTTAAGAGCATGAAGCCTTCGCAGGGCGCCCATCCATCGATTAGGAAAAAGCCTAACAGAAAAGGTGGCTTTTCAGAGCCCACTTGAAAGCGCCAAGCGAGGAAGAGGGGATTATACAGAGGGCAGACCATTCCACAGCATAGGGGCAATTACAGAGAAGACACAATTACTCATGCAGCAGAGATGGGTCCGAGGAACCGAAAGCAGAGGGGGCACTTTCTGAGCAAATGGATCTTCGTTGTCTGTATACAGCCAGTGTCGAAGACAGGTAAGGCGGAGTTGCGGTGTTTGGGATTTTAAATAGGAGGAGGACTTTAAAATTAATTTGAAATTTAATGGGCTGTCAGTGCAGTTCACGGAGCAGGTGGGAGGGGGAAGGGGCACGAGAGAACTACCCTCGACGGAAGATAAGATGAAAGGGACGAATTGAAGGGGTTGGGGGCTCCAATGAGAAGAGAGTTGCAGTAATCAAGTCGGCCGCAACAAAAGAATCAATGGCCTCTCTCAACCCTCTTTCGGCTCAATTGGGAGCGGATACGACTGAGGTTACGGAGAACGCAGAGCGACGATTTGTTGATATTAGCAAAAAGCGATTCAAAATCGAGTTGACGATCTAATGAAACACCCAGGCGTCTAACGTTATCAGAAAACGGGATCCAGGAGCCCCGTTTAATATTAATTAAAGTCTTCTTGCAACACATCTGCAACAACTGAGTATCAATTTCGAACATTATTTTCCATCACCTTCAACCTTGAAGGATCTATACTCGGAATATTCGGCTCGTCCAGAGAACTTGACTCTAAGACCAGAGGAAGAACTTTGTAAAATGCAATCTCATTGTACAGAGAAGATGAGATTAAATCGCCTATGTCTAACAAGTTCTGGATTTCTGCGAAAGAAGAGCATCCTGCCCTTTATAGAAAATCAATGGATATATTGTTGCTTTTTTCAACTACATGTGTGAACAAGTTTTCTCTGAATTAACCAGTATTAAGAGCAAGGAGAGAAATCGTCTCCTTTCTGTGTCCATGAACTCAGTGTGTTTATTTAATGTTCGATCCAGAATCAAGTATTTGTGTACCATAAGACAAGCTCAGAATTCCTATTAAAGAAGCACATTTAATAATTGTCATATTGCTTTGATTTATCCTAAGCCTTTTCAACATTGTCATTAAACGATTAAGTGTGTGTAATAGTTATGATTTGTTTTCGTTCTGTTTATATACGTTATATCATCATCATCATCATTACTAACTATAATTTAAGAAGGGGATTTTTTTTTTAGTATTTGAATAATTTCATCTTAGTTTGGTTATGACTTATTTTTTTATCAAAGTTATTTCTAATAATTCTTTTATATCAAAAAACAAAATGGTGAAGTTCAGAAATAAATATAAGTATCGAAATTTTGTGAATTTTTTAAAACCCAAAGAATTATAAATGGTGAAGTTCTGAAAAAAAAATTTATATATCTTCTATAACTCTATATTTTAGCAACGTAATATTTTGAAAGGGAGGAAATTTAGTTTAGAGTTCTTTTTAAAAATTATTATAATTGGCGAAGTTCAGAAAATTTATAAAAATTTAACCATGGCTGCTTCTTTTTAGATTTTAAATTTTAATCTTAGTAGCGAAGTGCAACCGTGAGTTGCGAAGACATTGCCTGGTTCTGTTTATATTTTTTTGTAAATGAAATCCGCCTTTTGACACTTCTTCAAAAATCAGTTTGAGCAGCTATTTTCTTGCATTTCTTAAACCAATAATCAAATTATTATGTTTGCTTTACGAAATTTAAAACTATTGAAAATAAAGATATGCATAGAATACATATTTTTCTGCCCACTTATTGAGACAAGTTTTGTAGGCACTACTGGCACTTCCTGACGCTAAATTGTAAGCCAGTATTTATTTGCTTTTGCTTTGGTTTACCTCAGAAATTAATGAAGGTATTTATTGGCTGCTAAGCGTGAAATGGATTTTGTGATTTATTAACATACACAGTAAATAATTAATGAAACGATATTACATTAATATCGAAAGGAAAATGGTAACACATAAAAGTTGGAATTATTCACTTCAACTTAAATTGCTAATGAAAATTACTATTATTGCACTAAATATATTGCTTTACTTTAATTAAATACTTTTACTTAACTTTAATTAAACTATAATTAAATTAAAAATGATAAATATGTTTTACACATTATGTTAGAGTTAATGTTAAGGGGCGAAGTGAATTAAATGTTTTTTGAGTTCGGAGATGTTATGAGAAACGCAAGTGGAACTTGCCGAGCAATGGAGAAGTAGGTTTCGATGAGTCGCTTTTCGATGAAGAAAGAGTGACAACCTTCGACCTTGAAAGGTGGTGTGGATAGGATGAGGTGTCTCGTGGCAAACGTTTCCTCATTGACCTCTTAGTGTATGGAAGAAATGGATTAAAGACTGGGATTAACTGGTCTGGAATCAGTGAACGCTCTCTCCTCTTTAGACTATGGTTTTATTTCGCCCAAATTAGAAGAATCTGGCGTGTCCCCTGGTTGGAGAAGAATGGTGTTCCGAGGGAAAGTTGCGCCTGCCTGAACCGGAAGGAAGATAGGAAGAATCTTATCTGGAGAACCACAGAGGGAGGTACACTACACTCTCGCTTCAAGAGGGAGCCGGAAGCTTGGTCAGGCAGTCTTCCTGCTCACATGAGCATGCCGTGTGCGTGTGTGTAAGCCGTGTGATGAAAGAAGGGAGGGAGTTACAAGGGTGAAAATGTTGAAAAACATTGTTCTAACCACTATACTGTAAACACTAATAATAAATGTCATTACCCAAAATGCAGCAAGCAAGTAACTAGGCAGGAAATTGTATGTGGTGGTTGTTATCACCCGCAGAACTTGCATTTGCTCCTTCTTCTATATATATATATATATATATATATATATATATATATATATATATATATATATATATACAGGGATAAGACGAAATAACCAGGATAACCAGGGTTATTAAATGATTATAATAGGAGATTTGGGGGTAGTGAGAGATTCAGTTCCTTTGAACCTCAAGAGTAAAGCGGGGAGAACTTGATTACTCACGGGTGTAGACGAGAACTCGAAGAGGGTGATGCTACTTTCTCTAAACTCTGATTTAGTAAGGTGTAGGCCTCTTGTCCTCAAGAGGTCACCAGAAGAACTTCGGAGGACGGCTTTTCCAATCCTTGATCCGAAAGGAGTTGAGAAAGGCTGAAGTTGCCTCAAGAGACTTTTTTCCCTGACCCGAAGTTACGAGTTTGATGTCCAGCTCTCCGTGGCCTGCGACAGTCACTAAACACTTCTCGGGCGAGAGCGTCGTTCAAGCGAATCTCCGTTCGGGAAAGCATCGTCTAAGCGAATCTGCGGGTAATCCTTGAGAGTGCGCATATATACCCGGATTTCTCCAAAACATGGAAAGGAAGAGAGACCTTCTCGAACCTTCTTTATCGGCCGGGGCAACAGAGCGTTTCCTTACTGGGAAGTGTAAGAGGCCGGGATCAGCGGGTCTGAAGGAACGACCAGGGGCTGGAGCCATACAAGTTGTCTCCAGAGGATCAAAAAAAGGTCACTTGGCAAACCTACAGATAGACGAATAATCTCCAGACTCGGGGGAAGGGAAGATTAAGACGGTGGGAAGATAGCCTTCAATCACAGCGTCATTCCTCGGTGTGAATTTGCCAGTGACCGGGCGGAAAGTCCAAAAAGGGTGAAGTCAAGGGGGGGTGGGGAGTAACGGCTCGCTTTCTCTTCCGAAGTAATATCTTATGGGGGGGGATATTACTATTTTAGTGGATCCCTCTACATAATTAATCAGGGGCTCTTTGGACTGTAATGGGGTTTACTGTGTTTCTTTTGACTAGCTTATAGTTTCGTTATAATTGGGATTATGCATTAATAACACTTTTCAGACAGATGGGCATTTTATTAGGAAGATACTGTTTACTTTTTCAAATGCTTTCAAACCGAGAGTAATTCTGGGTTAGATTGTCCATATTTTTAGGGACTTTGTCAGCGCTTAACTTAGATAGGTGTATTTGTTCTCAATTTCAGTTTTGTGGTTGTCATTTTAGGAATTCTGTATGTCAGTACCTGGTTGAGATGTTATGACTAGTATTTTCTCGAGATTCACCTTCAGAAGAGCTCTTTTGATTTCATTGGAAATCTGAAGTTGCTTTTGGATGTCTTCTAGATTATCAGTTATGAATCTGATTTATGTGTGAATCTCAGGTACAGTTGAAGTATTCCACATCTTTATTGATACACTTGTTTAGTCAATGTCTCCGCTTCAAGAGAGGAATTGAGCAACTCTAGAATCCAATCTTGTATTCTGAAGGTTCCTCAGAATGCTGGTTGATTATATGCATGAGAATTTTTATCTGAACAAAAACTAACGAGGGCATTTCCCGCAGAATAGGTCTTTAAAGAAAGTGGTGTAGATAGCGGAAGTAAGAATATGCCGATTATATATAGCCGAAGATCCTTCTACAGACATTGAGACCGAACGGCTATGCAACCTTCCAAATATCACATGTCCTTGCAATTAATTGGCAAGGACTCTAATGAAGAGTTTATAGACACTGAAAGAAGGATGATTACCCCCTCCCCCAATTTTGTAACATAATTATTATGATATGTGCTGGTCATGTGGAATGTCGCTTTGTTTAAGACACTGCGCGACGAGGCAGGATAGCGCATCTGCTATCGTTTCTCGCCCATCTTTAAGCAAGTTTGAGGTGAACTTGTCTGGCTCTGGTGATTTATTTTTTTTTCATTTGCTCGAAAAGGACAATTAAAATATTTAGGTCATATACTGTGAGAAAGATAAATGAAGAGTGATTGTTTGCCTGGACTAATAGAAAGGATAAGAGAAAGAAGAAAACAGCGAATGAAATAGATGGATTGTCTGATGCAGCAAGTCGGAGAAGGAAGAAGTCTGGTGGGAAATAGTTAGAATGGCTGACGATATAGAATCTAGTAGAAAAGTGCTGATGGGCAAGCGAGAGGTAGTAGAAGGGCATCTGCAAAAAACACAGAAAAGAGAATTCTAGGACTTAAAAGGGATACGCAAAACGACTGAGTGTCATATATCTAAGGTTCGAGAGGTAGTGTTGTAATGGAAATGCAATGAGGTGTAGTGTTGGGCGAGGAAGTGATGGATTCAGTTCGTCCAATTCATTTTTCGATTTTTTTTATTTAGATTTTTCCGTGAAGAAAGAAAATAGTTACCCGTTAAATATTATGCGTTTTGGGGGGGACTAAAATTCGAATTAATCTATATTAGATTTAGTTTTCATAAGGTTGAAGATTTTATATTTGGGGGGTTTTATTAATTTCTGATACAAATGTTTAAATTCGAATTCAATTCAAAGTTTGACCGTTTTTTACTTGAGAATGTTGGTTGACTATGTGACCAACAGGAAAGCCTACGTCTCCATCGAGGACCACGTGGGACCCTCTTTCCGTTTACCGACGGGGGTCCTACAAGAGCGGGGAGGCATGAGCCCCACCCTTTACGCGATCTGCACGGCTGATCTCCCACCCACAATAACACCGGGTAGCCCGGTGGGATGGCCATGGGCTCTCCATTAGGTCCCAGTTTTGCAAACACTTTTCTATGTTACCATGGAAAAAAACTGGTTAACGAACTGTCCCGCTGAATTTAAACCGATAGTGTTTAAAAGATATGTTGACGACTGCTTCCTCATTTTTAAACACAAAGACCATGCCCCTTTATTTTTTTAATTACTTAAATCAACAACACCCTAATATTAAATTTTCAATGGAAACAGAAACAAACAATAAAATCTCTTTTCTTGACGTCATAGTTACAAAAATTTGGCTCCAGATTCAGTACCTCAGTTTACCGAAAACCCACTACCACCAAACTAGGCACCCATATCTTTAGTTGCACTCCTACGCATTTTAAACTTGCCAGTATCAAAAGCCGTATTCAAGGAACGTACAAGATTTGCTCAAATTGGTGTCTCTTTGATTCTAAAATACAATACCTTAGGAACTTTTTCAACTTCAATTTCTTCCTAGACCACATAATTTGTTATCAAAAACATTTTCACACCGAATCCAACCAACTACAGTCCCTAAACAAAAAATATTGATGAAGCTTCCGCATCTTCAACATTTGACCACTAAATTCAATAAAAAATTTACTCTTGATTCTTAATAAGTACTTTCCTCAATGCCAGTTCTTTTTTATTAATTCTAGTCCTTTTTTATTATATTAAATTTACGTGTGTGACCTGCCAAGGTCGCTATGTAGGCCAAACTAGTCTGCAATTAAAATGTAGGATTGCTAAGCATATGGGAGTGTCACATAGAACTAACATTCCTATCTCTAAACCTGAACACTCTTCAATAAGAGAACCCTCTCAAAATCTTAACCACCCGCTCGACCCTGATTCTTTTTGTTTATTATCTTTCGCTTCCTCTTCTCTGGATTTAAAAATTCTAGAATCACTTTTCATTAAAAGAGTAAACCCAGAACTTGAAGATTATTCCTCCTCCCTCAAATTGTTCACTATATAGTCAAATAAAGAAACATACAACTAACCAAATTCTCCTCCCCCCCACTACATAGTTTTAATCCTGGCTAGTCCCGATCATAGTAATCAATAGATATCATCAGCTCCAACAAAAGAAGTTCAATCCGCTTAAGATGGTTATATATATATATATATATATATATATATATATATATATATATATATATATATATATATATATATATATATATATATTGTCGTGGTATTGTAAGGGCTGAGTGGTGGTGTAAGTACGTAGGTTTGTTACGTACTTGAATAACTCCTTGATTACGTTTTCTCTAAGAGTGCGATATTATTTTACGTTATTTAATCTTTGAGGATTTCTAGTGCCAAGTGAAGCGTTTCGAGGATTGAATTAAATACTTCTAAAGAAACATAATTTTAATTACAACATAAAAAAGTCAAATCTAAAAACAAACTCTACAGCTATGAATTAAACGAGTTTATGTGAGACTTACTAATTTAAACGAAATGAATATAAAGTAATGGTTGACCCAAAGCTCACTTTAATATTGGACGCTAATTTGCACTCAAAAATAATGGAATTTCTTTACCTTTAAAACAAGCACATGTGAATCCGGCTGGAGAATGAATGACCTTGGCCTTGAATTTTTATTTAGACGAAAAAAATGTTTTTGGGGTTAGGAGCGTGGGCGTGTTCACAGACACCCAGATGTTTGACTGGCGCGGAGATGGGCTTGAAGCACGAGGTGATTTTGGTGAGTGCGACGGATGGCGTTAAGTACGTTGTCTTGGTCAGATGATTTAAACAACGGGACCGTGAAGGTATACTTTTCTCAATCTTGGGTTAATCTTGGAATGGTTCGCACTGACGAGCGATGAGCAAACAGTGAATCCTCTGACGAATGGTGGTGGGGGGGTTGAGGGGGTTGAGGGAGTTCACTTTGGGTATTCCTCAATGGCGAGGACTATCTATATTTTTTGTCGCAAACTGGGATAGGGGGTTTCTCTGACTAGAGATGTACGAAAGTGATTCTCAATGCAAACAAAGCTAATTTTCCGTGTGACCACCAGGAACTGGCTCAGCATGAGCTTCTTCTCTGTTCCTTTCTTTGATTGCCGGGGCACTCCCACCGGACTTTGTCGTGTCGATCTCTAACTCGATTTTCCTCGTTCTTCTCCAGTTATCCGCCTATATACTTCACCAACCCACTTGGGGGAGGTGGAGGGGGAAGGGGGGGTGGCTTAGGAATTAGGCCTCGCTCTTCTAACGACTTTTCTCTGAGCGTCTTCCACTTAGCCCTAAAGGCATCTTCTGGCTTTTGGTCGCCGCTCCTCTAATTTCGTCTATGACGCGAAATTAGATCCCAACTCTTAGGGGAAATAGTGTCGTTTAACCAATGTTATGCTCGCCGGCCCAGAAATCTGATGATTCCTACTTTTCGTGGTTAGAGGAGGCCTTCTGGTGGTACCAGAGTCGAGG
The DNA here is from genome assembly GCA_963969495.1 of Ceratothoa steindachneri. Lineage (NCBI taxonomy): Eukaryota > Metazoa > Arthropoda > Malacostraca > Isopoda > Cymothoidae > Ceratothoa > Ceratothoa steindachneri. Next base: position 96,453,191 of record OZ018330.1, read on the forward strand.
GGAGAGAGGGGGGGGGGATAAGTAATCGGCTTACACTGCCAAGCGCTACGAAAAATTTATATTATAAAGTGAATTAGAACTAATGTACATGAAAAAGGTGCACCCAAGCAAACCAAATAAGAAGAGACAAAATTAGAATCTAACAAGGAAATCTTTACAAATTAGGGAAATAGAACTAACGTATCTGAAAAACGAACAGCTAAGTAAACCTTTTAAGGAAAGATAAAATTAGAATTTAACAAAGAAAGAAGAACAGCCAGTCCCCTGGCAAATATATACTCACACTTCCCCCCTCCCCCAAATTAAAAAAAACAACCCCAAACCTCTCATGATTTCTACCTAACTGTCCCTTTTACTTCTCTTACCTAACGAATTAACATTTCAATGGCCCAGACAGGTCTGTTGATATTAGCGAGTGGCCGACCTATCCTCCTGTTTACGAGTAAACATCACATGTTTGTCATGAAGTAACAATGTTTACTTGTTTAAGCAAAGACCACCTTGTTTACCAATGTCTTGGCTTCATTTATGCATCAGCATAAACTAGCCAATACCTCTTGTACCCACCCTCTTCAATCATGTTTTCTTTCTTCTCTTACCTTGTTCCTATTCTCTTCTCTGAGCGGCCCCTGTCCATACCCCCTTTCTCTGGGCACTTGTAGTAGCATAGAAAACTTGCTGCAGTTGGCATCTGGAGGAATGTACCCCGCCTGTCCACAACAGTTTGCCTCCCAGCCCTAAAGTCTGTAGGAGGAACTGCGGTTATATATATATTTTTTACTTCCTCTCTCTGCACTTTATTTGCAGATTCCTCTTTACAATTTTCAGCGGGATGTCCTCGTCAGCATTGTGCTTTAAATTAAAACATAACTCTGGTTTACAACAAACTTCAAATTATTGCGCAAAGTGAGAAGTATGTGTGGTATTCACTCGCACAATATGATCCAACACCGTGTTGATTCAATATCACGCTATGGGGCTTTTGTTGGTAGTTCAGGCTTCTAGTGTCTCGTTTGGGTGCCTGTGTGTTTCCCGTAATGCACCCTTAGTGCCCCCTCCCCCTCCTTTAAAGCACTCGGTCTAAATGACACCTGCTCTAGGATAAATCCAAACCATCCTCAACTGTCGTGTAACGGATTGTGATGACCGTTAAAATTTGACAGATTCGAATAAAAAAATGTAAGAATTTTAAACATTCTTTAAAATTTGATTTATTAGGAAATTTCAACGAAAACTTGACGGAGTTCTAAAGTGCATGAGACTCAAGGGTAAAAGGAACCGTAATCATGCTACATCCTAATACTAGACGAGATTAAAACAAACAAACAAGTAAATTATGCAAGAAAACTTATAACAAAGATAAAAAACAGAAACAAAGGCTAAGAAACATAAAAACAAAACAAAAATAAGATAAGCAAAAAATCAACATAAAGAAGCGCGCTCCAGCTTCGGGGGTAGGCCCGCTTCCCCCGGCGCAGGAACATGTGACCTACAACAACGATTCAAATAAAATGGACGAGGCTAACCTCCTCCAAAAAGTGATATAGTCCACAAATAATACTCAAGGGTGAAAGAACACGATGGGGGTGAAGTCATCTTTAAGGGTTTTAGGAACACCAAAAAGGGGTACTACAAGATAGCGCCCCCGTTCAGGATAAGGATTGTTCGTTTTAAAATATCACCGATTAGTTCGTATCCACAAGCACAAAAACTCAGTGATAAGAACTTAAATACTCCGGGAATAATTATTTTTCTAAGAAAATGCAACCCAATGCATAGTATCACTTAGAGGTAGGAGCGGGTAACCAGTCTCACATTCATAATCAATCCTCTTCAATTTCACCTGTGACATAACCAAAGCTACCTTAAATTAACATCAATGTGGTCCTTACGCTACCAGTCCTTCACATCAACTCTTCTTCCTCACCCTCCCCCCTCCAACAGCAGAAATTATTCACCCATTTCTAAGTGAACGAAATCGTGTCCCGTCCACCCGCCTAAAATACAAAATGAGAAGTGAAAGTTAAAAAAAATACCCTCCCTGTCTTAATGCAATTATGGATTATAAATAAAAGTGGTTATAAAATTGGTGTCATTAATTGATTTGGCCCACGTCACGAATACCTGATAGTCTCACCCATAACCGCCAATAAAAAGCTGCAATTCCTAAGCCACAAACAAAGTTAGGAGTGAAATTCGAGACACTAGAATCCTAATAAATACAAACCCGGTTTTGTAACTATCAACGAAGTAAGTTTCTTTCTCAGAGCCATATTACTGCTCAAAAATTCTTCCTCTGCAAATAAAGGCTAACTTAATTATTCCTTAGATTAAATAAAATTAATTATTTTTAATAGGGGAATTGGAATTATACTACATACACCCTTGATAAATATAATATTTGTGGTTAATATTTCCTTATATCTTTTTCAGAAGTACGAAGTTATTACAAATTTTATTTTTAGTAATATAAAATAATAACAAGAGATCATAGAAATAGTATAATAAATGTCCGTTTTTTCAGATAAATTCATTATGATTTTTGGTATATATACAATGGAGGTAATGGGCGCTGATATCTCAGACTCCGTTCAGTGGTTGGTTTATCCGCGGCGATGTGTGAAACGAGTGGATCTCTGGGATGTGAGGGGTATATGGGGAGTGGAAAAGAGGAGAGCGGTAGTCAATGTATTTAAAACAGGAATATTGCAGATGATTGCTATATGTGAGACAAACACGAAATGAAATGAAAGGTTTGTATGTGGATGGAGTGCGATCAGGCTTGGATCAGGGGATGAGGGGTAGCATTAAAGAGGAAGAGTGAATGAGGCGTTGCATGATTGGTCATGAAGGGAAGAGCTAGATAATTTTATGACTGAAATTTGAAATTGAAATTTGCTAAGGTGGAACTGTCTGTTGTTATGATGTGTGGATCCTGAAATAATAGAAGTAAACCTCCAGAAACAGTGGTTTTGGAACGACTTGGGACGAGTGTAGATTTTTTTTAAAAAACTCCATCGCGCACAGCGTGAGGAGTAGTACCCTTACTCGTCACAGTAACGGGACAGGGACCCTGCACGAAGCTTCCCACGACCTGGACATTCAGCCAAAATGTGGCGTACTATCTGAGGGGCAAAGCAGCCTTCACATAGAGCAGTGGTTTTCAACCGGGGGGCCGTAGAGAGACCAAGAAATCATTTTTCAAATGCTTAAATTGCCAAAAAATATGTATTTCAAAGATTCCTAAAAAAAAATCTAACGACACTTGAAAGTATTTTGAAACTAGCTTCTCTGCATTGTGAAACGTAAAAACAACGAGAAGAGAGTGAATGAAGAAAGGAGAGTTGACTTGTCAACTATACGTCCCAATATTAAAGAATTATGTTATGTCTTATTTCTATTAAATTAGTTTAAATATCAATCGTGGTTAATTTTGAAGTGCTTTCCACGTATTTAAGTATTTATCCGTAAATTATTTTCTATTTAAGTGCAACGGCTCCTTCTAGATAGCAATTAGGGTGCCGCTGTTCTAAAAAGGTTGAAAACGACTGACATAGAGCTTCAAGGATGCATTGCATCACATGGCACTATGTCCCGCGACTGTGCCCGATTCAAAAAGGACAGAAAATGACTCAAGAATGTCGAAGCATTGGTGGATATGCCCCCTGGAAATGTTGGGGCGCAATGGCACGGAACTTTGAGTTTCCGTGCACCATCTCCATCTTCTTTGCCATGCAGTCCTAAGTTCTGACCTGATCCCTACCATACAGCCAGTGTTGGGAGGGGCGAAATGCCTGTCCTGTTGCTCAGTCTGTACAAAAAGCCTGTCCACCTAATGTACGCGCTCATTCCAAGGGGCACTTACATGTTCAAGGACCGAGCAGCATACTATATCGAAGTCATTTCGACTCGCAGCAGCAATGGCGTCACGGATACTGTGAACCAAGGGGTGTGAGCCTTCCGATGCTTGAAGGGCACTCAGCACGCTCTGTGATTTGATATAGATTATAAAATAGTCTCCGAACTGGACACAGGACATAATCTCGAGGACCGAGCTGCTGCTAGGCCATCAATACAAACTCAGAGCCAGAAAGAAACTCGCGGTCTCCAAACTAGGGGATATACCATCGAGGATAACACTATATTCGGACTTGGAACCATGGAGCCATATGTGTACAACGACAGGACTCTGGTGTGTCAAGATATATGCTCCCAGAGATACAAACGCAACACTTCCGGTGCTCTGTAAGCTCGTTGAGTAGAGATGTGGAGTTAAACGTTCAAACTTTGGGTCTTCCAGGTTGGCGTTTTAGACAGAATCGTCTGTACCATCGGCACACGGGCTACATCACTCTCCAAAAAGTTTCCTTGCCTTGGTCACGGAATATTTAGGCTTGATTGGAGTCTATCGTCTGCAAGGACAACGCCGAAATCTGCTGCGGCGAAAATGAGAGCCGTTGGCGTATATGTGGAGAGATAAACATGCGCGTATAATCGCATGATACACTGTGTTTGGTGCAAATGATATGGAATCTTTGCTGCCTTATAAAAAAGACACTCAGTAGGGGACTTGCTGAAGGCATCAGTTGACAAAGGCAAACTTGGGTTTTGGATCGAATCAACCTATCTTAGAAGACTATCTTGGGCAGATGAATAAATAACGCATGTATAGTTAAGCTTGGAACGAAGAAAAGGGCTGTAAAATAAAATTAGTGTAGCCCATCAGCACCTAAGATGATGGACGCCATATAAACTAGAATGTCAATGGCGTAAATACAAGTGGCTAGGCCTGCAAATATGCGCTCCATGATACCGTATCGCCACTCATTATCATAGGCCTTTTCCAACTCGCACAAAACTGTAGCAAAATGTTATCTACTAAGGGAAGCCTTCCAGATATCACTTTCCAGCCAGAGCATAGCATCCGACATGGAATGGAACTTAATAAAAACGAAATGTGCTAAAGGCAGGTGACATCTGATCTCCAGGCAATAAAGAAATCTAAAATAAATCAAATTCTACATCCACTTACACAGGCAAATGCTTAGAGAAATTAGGTGAAAACAAGCCGGAGTGGAGTGTTCCATTCCTAGCTTTCGAAAAGTAAGCAGGATAACTTTCAACTAGGAATCTAGAAAGCTTCCCTTTGATCGGATCATGTTGAAAAATCTAAGAGAAATGCCAAACTTTGTTCACCTATGTGTTGAAGCATGGCTTACGGGATGTAGCTCAAAAACGAGAGAGGAACATAATTTTCTCAACAAAACTACTTCATAACGAGTTCCTCGCCTTTGATGATGAAGTACAGTCGGAAGTCTCAGCGATCAGGTAGCAGGCTTGGAATAATGGTGGAGCATCATCTAGCCTAGAATAAATGGTCTCAAAATATCCCGTCATGGGCATGGAGTCCGAGACGTTCTTTCTTGGCAGAACAGGCTAGCTATGATAACCTACTTCGAATCCTTTTGACCTGTGTCCAAACCTCGTCAAGAGGGTTCGTCCCATTCATTCGAAACGAATGTCCACGATAAAGTGCGGCGAGAGTGCTTCCAAACGAAATTAAATATTGCCCTTACCCAAGGAAATACACATAGGCTGAAATCCTTTGGCCTGCGCCTGTAGGGCTTATGGACATATTGCTTCACTCTGAGGGTCTTCCTATATTCGACGGACCAACATGGAAGCGGACATCGTGGAAAATGGCTAGATGTTTGAAGAATGGAGTGCAGAGTTATGCCGATTAGAGTTCCTGAGAACAACTCAACGTCCTCATCAACCGACCTAATTTTCTCCACTGTTTTAGCGATGAGTCATTTCCTTGAAATTGGGCCACTGCGCTTACACCAGGCACCACTGAAGTAGCTTCTCGAGCGGTAGCGGCTAGGCAAAAGATTCGAGTTTTTTTCCAAACGATCATGGGAGAGCGGTAAGGAGAAGACCCAGATATTGGCCGGAATAGGGCTCAAGCTCTTATTGTTGCCAGCCAGGCTGGGGTAGTGCCCGGGTGAAGGTGAAGTCATATAATTTGTTCCTAATAGGATCGGGAACTAGCACGATCAAATGCCTTGAACGAGCAAGAGTGGATAATGCTTTTTAAATTGGGAGGCGTAGGAGGTGCTTTGTCCCGCAGACTGCGACAATACCCTATCACTGGACTCCTTGTAAAAGGCTAGGCTCGTAGCTTCCGCGGCAGAACCTCTTTTTCCAGCAAACACGAATCTGACTTCTTTGAGGAAACCAGGTACGATGTGCCCCGGTTCTTCCACTTGGCCTTGGACGAAATTTTGCCTTGCACTGCATAAGAGAAATGAGCATAATTTGGAGCTAGACCAAGGCATCAAGATCTTCAGCACCCTAACATACGCGCACAACATCGAGACACAGCTCAACATCATACCTAAACAGTGCCTTCACTGTTTAGGTGGTTCCCAAACTGGGGGTCATGGCCTACTGGGGGGGCCATACAGCAAAATTTCAGGGGGGCCATAAGGTTCTTTCTGGGAGAAGAGAAGGTGATGTTTCGGCTGAAGGTCTTGGTTTTCGTCTTTATGACTCCTTATGATAAGTTTTCGTTCATAAATAAAAGATAAGATTGCTTTAGATTACACTTTTTATCCAGTGAATTTTTTTTTCTTGTATATTGGAGAAAGATTTTTGAGGAAAATGAGTTTTAATTTTAGGTAGGCCTAGGTTCAAATTAGGCAAACTATTTTGTGTGCATCAAATTACTTCTTTAGTACCATTTTAATGGATATTTTGAGATTTGGCTAAGAGTAAATTGCATGTTTCCATAATTCAGTATTTGAGAAAAGAAAAATATGAGAAGGAATGAATAAAATTACAGGTATTGCTGGAGTTTTTTCATAATGGACCTAAAAATGAATGTAGGACTACAGACAATAGCTTTAGTCATGAGATGTGGATTGGGGGGAGGAGGGGAGGCCATAGATGAGGATCATATATGAAAAGTGGGTAAAGATCAGGTGAAGTTTGGGAAACACTGGTGTAGAGCCACCGACTTGTAATCTCCTATTCCTCTCAATTTTTTCCCGTACCGTTATTCTTCTCCTACAGGAACTTCTGTGGCCTCTACAATGACCACTGTCTATTCTTTCTATACACATTTTGATTTGATTTGAGCCATAGAAAATCTAAAGGTAAAAAACCATTGTCTTGGATGTGCAGCGCACGTGACGACATCTGTTTTATCCACTATTTATTTTGAGACTCATTATTATTGAGTGTTTATGATTTGTTACTTAAATTGAAAACAGTTGTGTTTTGTATGGTTATTTGTCTTTAATTTTAAACTATTAATCTGTGTCTTAAACTACTTTGTACATGTTAATTCTACATATCCTTGTATATTTTTTAATTTATTATCAAAATTGTACAACTAATTTTCGGGAATTAAAAGCAATAAGAAATTAATAAATTAATAACAACAAAAGTTATGATTGTGGTAATAAAATATTTGATTAATTAATACTTTCCTCTAGTAATTCGTGAAATACTTATGAGAATGATGTATTTTGTCTCTCGCAGATAATTAAACTGTTATTGAATTAATCAATCAGTATTTAAATCAAATAGAATTTAATTCATAGCTAAAAATAAATAAACAATTCTCTCTTAATAATGAATTTTAGTATCGGATACACCCTGCGGTAAAGAATCAACTTAATAATCTGATAATACATCATTAAATATGTTCAGGAAACGGTTGGTTTAATGTAATTAATAAAACTTTGTTATGCTCCACTTTTAATAATAATAAATAATAAAATCGGAATTTCCCATACATATATGGGAGTCCGTGCTTATAATTTATTCATGAGGGCATTTCTATTCACATATGTATATACTTCGTGTATATATCCGCACATGAAAAATTACTAATCAAAACATGAGTGCAAGTTATGAATATTGTCAATAATAATTTATTGCAAGGATCCAATGGAAATGTAGAGGATTATAGGAAGTGACAACAAAGTCCGATAGGCCTACTTTAAGATAGTCCCATTTAATCGATATTCGGTGGAGCTCTACGTGCTTAATCATAAGGTTGGATTTTAAATATTAATATAACTATTTCAAAAAATCTCGTAAATAGATTGGGTAATTCTTTATTTTTTTTTTAGATTTTAGGTGTGATGGCAAGAAACGAGATTAATTATAATTGTTTACGACAGAGGTCGCCTCGCCGCGATAAATGTCATCGAGGTAACGATAATTGACTTCAGTTAGGATGCTTCCTTCAGCCATAATATTGCCCTACTGGTGAGCATTGATTTTGGTTCTGAAATGATTTGACATTTTATTGGCTAATTCAATATAGACATGTTTGAATCTGACATCAGTTATCCTCTATCACATATATTTTTATAGATTTACTTATCATTGTCAATGCTGTGTTTATTAAAGTTGTACTCTGAACAAGTGTAAAAAAAAAAATTCAAGTGTCTAAAAACAGTTACTTTAGATATGAACATCTCACGAATAAAGTAATTTACACTATTTGACATCTATCTCAATCTAATTTGATGATATTTCAATCAAAAGTGTTTCTGCACTTTGATTCTACAACTGTGATTGCCTTCAGTTTCACGCGTCAGCGTCCAGCACGTAATCACTCCAGTTGGGGCTGAAGCGGCCTTGGTAACGTGACTCTATCTTTGCAATTTCCTGGTGGAATCTTTCTCCATGTTCGTCGCTGACATCTCAGAGGTTTGGTTGAAAAAAGTCCAGGTGCGAGTGAAAGAAGTGTAATTTCTGAGACATCCTAGCTTCAAGGATGTCCCTTGAAGTTTGCAACATGCGTGCGCCGTCTTAAAAGTTGTCTGAATGGTGATTGGCCAGTAAGTTGAGTACTGCATCAACGAATGCAAGCCACGCATTCTTCTCAGTCTGATTTAGGGCTTTGGGGAATTCACCGTCGTCAATGAGTGAATGAACTTCAACAACATTCAATACACCTATTTTTAATTTTGCTTCATTTACTGTACCGACAAATTTTGCTGTAAGGTATCGAAAACTGGGATTGACTAGATTCGTTGCCTTAATAAAATTCTTTACAAGGCCTAATTTATATGTAGCGGTGGCAGGAAAACCTTCTGTGGATCGACTAGCTGCTTGTAAATTCAGTTGAAAGATACTCAGGGTAGTTTTAGGTCTTGGTGACCATTCACTTTGCATGTGGTGCTTTTCATCGGCAGTGCTATTCCATATGCAGAGCAAGCAGAAAAACGGATTTCAAAGTATTCTTTCCGAAATTTATGAAAAGGCTCCATTCTTCTGGTCTGTATGTGCAGGTCTTGCAGAGGTCTGTCATGGGAGCATGAACATTGTCACAGTAACAAAGTTGCCCATCCATATTGTAGAATGACTTCAGTTTCTTGTATCTGTGACGGGTAGTAGTGTTCCGTGCACTATTCTGGAGTAAATTCCGTTGGTTCAGCCGCGATCCATGAAGCTCGGTTTTTTCTTTCAATAGATCAAGGTCCCTAATTAGGTTATTTAGTCTTGACTGGAAAAAATGTGGTTCTGTGGTTTGGAGTCATCAGCATATTTACCGTCATCTTGGCTTCCCGCTTCAGATGCATATTTTCTTCATTGTGATCTTGTTTAACTAGTGGACTTGAAACCGGTAGCTCATCATTGTGTGGCACTGGTCGAAATGCGGATGCCTCGGAGTGGCGCAACTCAAGTCATGTGGCTGACGAGAAGCTGTGGAGCTGGGCATAGCACTGACAAAATTAGCGTCTTCCTATGCAAATTTGCCTTCTCTTTAACCTATAAAAACTTAACTACAGAATCTTATCTACTTAACTCATTATAAATATAAAAAAGAAGAGAAAGAATAGGCTTAATTTTAATAAGAAATCTGCAAGATTGTCTTTCGGGATGAATAGTTTTGTTGTAATACCCGCTTCAGGAGGGGAAAAGGATGGAACTCATTATAGATAAAATAAATAAAAGTAAATTACAAGAACAAAATTAAAGGTAAACTTACATTTTTTTATTGTTTTTAGTTTTTAGATGAGTTAAGTAGATAAATAAAATTACATTAGGTAGGTAGGTTAATTTAGGTTAAGTAAATAGATTAGTATTTTATAATATAAACATAGCCTAACTAACCTACCTAACCCGTACTAAACCTAAAACCTTTTTTATCCGAAACTAGAACACCACCCTCACTTGGTTACATTTTTTATCATGTGACCACAAAACCCTGTCTTAGCCACTTAGCGGGTTAGAGTTGGCCCCCTTCCATGCGCCCTCCCGCGTCTCTTTGAGAAATATGGCGGTAGAACAGAATAAACACAATATGTCCCTACAACCACTACAAAGCTAAACAACTTTAAGCCCATGACTCAGTTTGTAAACACTAAAAACTTTTAAAATAAGTTAGTAAAGAATGGTTTTTCTAAGGCACTCTGGAGCTACTGATCTTTGTAATTATACCCAATATTTTCTATTTTAACAGTCTTTTTTTTCTAGTGATGGTCGACTCACTGCTTTCAGTCTCGCTTTATAGGATTTTTGTTTAAAAGAAGACATTTTGTGGTGATGGAACGCTGTATTCTTCCTCAATGTTAACATCATTTAAAAAAGTATGAAATAAATTAGGGCACTTTGTGCCTTTTTGACGCCTTCGTTCATCAGCATTGTAAATTCTTAATTATTTATAAACATGACATCAAAATGTTCCTTAAGTGATAGTTTCTGTAATGCCGATCCAAATATAGAACATATTACTTTTCTTATAAATTTGTCAATATCGGTTCTATTAAGTTCATTTATACAGGATCAATATTTTCTAGTATCTATTTTAAAATAAAAAAAGCGTAATCTAATATGAGATCGTCATACGAAGTCTTTGCAAGAGATGTTCGTGAACAAGTGACCAAAGGAAAAGGAAAATGTGTTGCAGTTACTTAGTCAAGTAGAGAGCCTAGCGTTTATGGAACAGGAGGGTATGTGCTATGCACCTATCGTTAAGACCTGTTTATGTCCCCTACCAATGACAGGTCTTAACGTCGGAAAAAAACTCCTAGTGACTCACTCGATATTCACTAATGACAAATCACCATTTTGATGAAACCTCCTAAATAACAGGGTTATTTTTGCTTCCGCTCTGCTGACGAAGTTCCAATCGACTTTTGTAATATCCTCCAAATACCAAGACAAATGACCTTTTGTAGCAATTACTTCCTATAGAACTTTTGTTATGTCTTCTAAATACCATGATTAATACATATATGTAGCAACGGCTTCCCATACGACTTTTGTAATGTCCTCTGAATGCCATGATTAATAAATTTATGTAGCAATTGCTTCCTATAGGAAAGTGACAAGTTTTTTTTTATATACTCCGTTAAATCATACAAACCTTTCTCTCATAATTGAATGCTGTAGTTGAAAGTTCTGTTGACCTACAAGCAAGTTTGTCTATAAAGTATTTAAGGAGAAGTAGACATCTAATTACATGATCCAACGTTTCTAATGCACATATTTTAAAAACAAATGAGACTGGTAAGGCTATAAGAATTACACGCCAATCAGTCTATTATTAGCAACGTATAAATAGCTTTAAAAAATCATAAACGACAAAATAAGACAAACACTCGGCAGCAAACACGGGAAGCAGACAGGTTCAGAACTATAGAACTTATGACCATGAACATCCAACGGCTATTCAACAATTAATGGATATAAAAAATGAATAGAAAATGCCATTCTATATAGCATTCATAGATTGAGAAACTCTTTGAGACAATAAACACGAATTCAATTATAGAAGTGATGCATCAACAGGAAATTAACAAAATCTACATTTGAGATGCAAAATTTATTCTCTATACAGTTGTGAAATCTTCTAGTCAAAGTGGAGGATCCCATCTCCTGCAGACTTTACAGCTGTGTTTGATGATATTTGCAGCAATTTGGATGGATAACACAAAGTAATTAAAATTTATACTGGGTATTACTTTTACCTTACCATGATAATTTTTTGTATGCAGTACCAATGTTAAAACAACTTGATATAAGCGTAATTTTTAAGTATAATTATACATTAAAAAATATGTTAATAAAACAGAGTTCAGAGAACGATAATAATGTAATATATAGTATACCCTGTTTAGATTGTAATTTATTCTATGTAGGTCAAACTTCTAAAAATATCTCTGTAAGAACGAAGCAACATCAAAATGCAGTATCTAAAGAATATCCCAAAAGTGCTTTGGCCGTCCACAGGCTTAAGATGGGACACCAAATTAACTGGTCAAAAGCCGATACCATAATGCATATAAATGATTTTATAAGCAGAAATATCTTTGAATCGTTCCTAATCTCCAGCACAAAGGAGAGAAATGTAAATATTAGCCCCGGTTTGTTTTCTTTAGATCCAGTCCTATCTTTCTTTCTCAAATCAGACTTATCAAAGGTCATAAAAATTCTGTAAGCCATTGTGAGTTTGAAAATGTTAAGATAACGAATAATAAAAATATAAGGGGTGTGGGTTCTATTTTGTTGATTGTTCAGTTTGCCTTAAGCGCTACTTCGTGAAAATTGGAAAAATCAATAACTGTCATTCTTACATAACTGACAATTGCTTTCATTTGACTAAATAACTTTAGACCATTCATTGTTCATGTGTCCAATTTTTGTGATTTGTCGTTCACAGAAGACGTTCTTTTTCTGTTAACCTGAGATAGCCGTGGCTTCTTTCTCGCCTTGCATCATTTTAGCGCTTGATCTTTGTCTCTTTCCAAATGTTTTGGGTGATATTTTTTGAATTGAAGCTTCATTGAACTCACCAACAAGTTCAGATGACGTTTTACTGCGATTCTGTATCGAACCGAAATGCGAGATCTGGCCTTTATGGGTGTTGTGAGACGTTTTCTACCCCTTCTCTTCCTTGATCCAAAGCTTTTGGTCTCTTTCTGCCATTTTTTACTGGTTTGAACACCATATCTTGAAGATTTTATTTTTTTAGCAATTTGTTCTTGTGATAACCCTTTAGTTTTAGTCACATTACTTATTTAGAACTATATTGAAGACACAATAAGTATTAATTAATTTAAGGAATATTCGTTAAATTCTGATATAAGAAAACCCTATTTTATGAACTACACACTATTCATTAAAATATTAAGTAATTCAAACATTAACAAAATATTCAAACATATAAGTAAAATACCCATTATTATCATATATACGAAGGGCGAATCGGTAGGGCAAAACAGAGGAAGGGAGATAGCTGTTTGTGGGGGTGTTAGGACAAGTTATGACAAGTCAGGACTTGTAGCCGCACACTCGTGCCTTGTCTATTTAAGGAGCAGGAGCTGATCGCAGATCGTCAGTCACAAATTTTCAACAATGGAGAAGGTTGAGCACCGCGTAGTGATCAAATTTTTGACCAAGGAAGGCAAGAAGGCAAAAGAAATCCATGAACGCATGGTTGCAGTGTACACAGACACCGCCCCTTCCTATGCAACCATTGCTCGCTAGAATAGGGAGGTCCACCATGGTTGTGAGTCCCTTGAAGGTGACCCTCGTCCAGGACGCCCGTCAGACGTGACCAACAAGGACAATGTGGCCCGTGTGGAGAGGATAATCTTCGAAAATCGACGGGTGAAGGTCGAAGAAATCGAGCGAGAACTTGGAATATCACATGGAAGTGTTATCAACATCATCCACGACAATTTGGCCATGACCAAGGTCTCTGCCCGTTGGGTCCCTAGAAACCTCACGCCCCATGATCGACTTCAACGTCGTCAAAGTTCGGAGGAGCTGCTGCTCCTGTACAACCAAGACCCGGCGGGAGTCGAGTCACGCATAGTGACAGGTAATGAAACGTGGTTTCATCACTGGGATCCCCTAGCGACTACCTTTTATTCCGCCAGCTCAAGGCTGCACTGCGTGGACGCCGGTTTGGGGACGATGGAGATGTCCAACTCGCCGTCCAGGAGTGGATTGAACAGCAGTCTAGAGATTTCTGGTTGTCGGGAATTCGAAGCCTCAGGGACAAGTGGCGCAAGTGCATTGAAGTCGAGGGTAGTTATATTGAAAAAATAATAAAGCACTTTTCCTCATATCTCGTTTCCTTATATCCGAATTGCAAAACTTATTGACCGCCCCTCGTATCTATGAATAATATACTAAATTATAAAAGATTTAATTAAATATATTAAATCTATGAGAGTTGCTTCATATTTTTAGCCAAGGGTGTATATACTTATATAGTACAGGAAAACTATTCTTGATTTTTCTAAAACGAAGCGTTCTTAAGTTAGATTGTTGTTTAAAATTCATAAAGAACGAAGTGCCTCTTTACTTTGCTGGATCAAGATATATATATATATATATATATATATATATATATATATATATATATATATACTATTGAAGTCCACAGCTGTGGCAGTGTTATTAATTTTAACTTGTATTTTCTTAATATTTCTTGCAAGTTTTTTAAGGGGGTCTTCGAGGCGAGAAAAAAACATCCGCGAATGACATTCTTTATTCCTCGACGCTTTCGACCATGTTAGGTCATCTTCAGGAAATGAACAAAAATGGAATTATTCAAAAATTGCTACATTATATATAGTATTTCTACGCGAACATAGGTAACACAAAAATTGACCAATCATAGCGCGGGAAATTTTTAAGGGAAAACTAAGCGCTACATGAAACATATTAAATTGGAAGGCTCAGATTGTCTGACTATCAACGCGCTTAAGGAAAAATTCACTTTTCATTAAAGTTAACGTTAACTTCAAGAAAGAAGAAATATATGCGCCCTCTGGACTGATTAGAGATTCCTCCTGTTTCCAGTGGGCGGGGTGCTTACCCTAAAGGGGTAATTCATCCTTAATTCTTCCTTATTCCACGCTTTGACTTCCACTTGGTCCCCCTTGTCCCTCGGGCAAGGGTATTCCTTCCTTTCCACCTTTGACTACTGATGTTGCTCAATCTGCCTCCTTACCAATCTGTTCTTTTTTGGCTCAAAACTTTCCGTCTCCCACAGCTATAAACCCTCTTCTAAAGCTTGTTCCGGACTTCCCATTAAGCACTTTACTATCGGTTAACTTGAACTGAGAGTCAGAAGTGTTGGGAGTTTCTCCAGGTGCAAGTCGGCCGCAGGCCTCCTCCTCTTCTGTGCCCCACCCCCGATCGTGGAAGGGGTTCAGAGGGAAGGAGTAACCGCGAGCCGTACCTTTTCTCCCCTTAAAAAACAAAATCTGACTATTTGTCGCTCCGATCTAGTTCTCTGACAAAGGAGGCAAAAGAAAATCAAGTTTGAAAACGTGCTTCTTTTAACAGCGGTCAACTCGGGGACGCCGAGATGTCGGGAGGATGGTTTCTGGCTGAAGTTGCACGTTGATTGCCGTTTTTTTTTATTGGAATGATGACGGCTTTGGCCATCCGCAATCTTCTACGATTTTGGAGTCTCAGGATGATGGAGGTGTCCTGATTAAGTTTTTCACGGGTTAAGGTAGTGATATGAGATTGGGCGTGTTTTTTTAATCGCGCCATCTTGAAGGTGATCTGTCAGTCGCATTAACAAGGTTGTGGAGGTCACGCCGATGTACTTTGAATTGCGATGTTCGCAGTCGCCGACTTTGCACGAATATTCGTACACGACGTCAGTCTCCTGGAATTCGCTCGTTGGAGGGAGACAGCTCTTCTTCATGATGCAACTACTTGTTTTCTTGGTCTTGTAGTATATAATTAGATTAATATCTGCATTAGGGTCGGTTGGGGTGACGTTACGATGAAGAATGGCTTTGAGAGCCTTTTCGTCTTCAAGGTAGCCGGTGTTCATATTGGCCTTGTAATAAATGTCGATATTACTCTTCTTCGGAGTCGACCTGATGCCAGGGCCAGCAGCCAAGTTCATTTTCTCTTTCGTGATGGCGTCGATGGATTCTTATGGGTAGCCGTTGTTAACAAGAACTCGGGAAACCCTCTTAAGTTCGTGATCAACAACCGCCCACGAGGATGAATGAGAAATTGCCCTGTTAACTAAGGCATTGATGAGTAATCTCTTGTAACGTTCAGGACACTCAGAAGAACCGTTTAAGCAGAAGCCCAAGTTCGTGGCCTTAACGTATTCTTGGGTTACAAATTTGGACTCCTGGGCACTTATGAGGATATCAAGGAAGGAAAGGGATCCTTTATCTTTCATTCGTGGGTGAAACTCAGACACGAGTTGTTCTTGAATGTTTCAATTAGCCCGTTCACTTGTTGAAGGTTATTCGTATTCAAAATTATGCCATCGATATAGCGCGCGTAGATGGGAGGCCTGGGCGCTATATTGCTCTTGAAAATCTTGTTCTCAACTGAACCCATGTTAAAATTGGCAAAGAGGACGCCAAAGGGTGAACCCATCGTGACGCTATTTATTTGCACGTACATTTTCCCATCGGGGCCGTAGAACGGGGCTTCTTTTATGAAGGCTTGGAAGAGCTGTCGCAATATGTCTTCTGGAATGGTGAGAGGTGTGGAGCCTTCAGTATGGTAAATGGCATTGGTTATCAATTCTATGGTTTCATCAACGAGAACATTTGTGAATAGAGATTCTACGTCCATATAAGCTAGTACGGCTGCTGGTTGAGGAGTCTGAAGGATATCTAGAAGAGTTGAAGAGGAAGGCAGCGTTTACTCTGATGGGGTGTAGGCCACGATGATCGAGTTGAGAAATTTTTCCAAGTGATAAGTAACGCTTGGTGTTTGACTTATGATGGGGCAAAGGGGATTTCCAGGTTTATGCGTTTTTACATTGCCGTAGGTGTAACCCATCCTGAAGTCGCCTTCAATTAGAGGAATCTTCATAGGGTTGAAAGAGGTTATTTTTCCTAAATGAGTTTGTTGAGCTTCGTTTTTAGATCGTTAGTGGGATTTCGGGTTATATTCTTGAATTTGGTGGTGTCGTGCAGTATTGTTTTCATTTTGTTGAGGTATTCTTCTTGGCTCAGGATAACATAGATTGAGGATTTATCGGCTCTCCGGATGAGAATATCCTTGTTCTCTCTGAGTTCTTTTGTAGCTTGCCTCAGTTGAGGTGTGATAAGGAAGCTCCGGCTGTGGCCGCTGCGTTTATTCGACTCTGCGGAGAGTTCAGTAGCGAGGTTGGGATTAATATCGACTTTTCGGTCTTGTTCGAGCTTGACTAGGTCTTCGAGGAGGATCTCTATTTCAATTCTCTTAGATAAAGGGAATAGCTTAGTCATATAGTGGCAATTTAGGTCTAAGTTAAGGAAATCAACCTGGTCTTGGCTAAAAGTGGTGTTGCTTAGGTTGATGAAATGATCTGATTTTTGAGGGATGTCAACTGGGCCACCGTACAATTTTGCAAGCTTGCGCGCAATGCGCTGCCTACACTGCCGCAGATTTATGTCGGATGTGTCACGTAGACTTACTTTTAATTGTGTGCAAGCTTGAAAAATTGTACGGTGGCCCAGTTGAAATCCATCAAAAATCTTAGGCCGGCTCAATGTAGCTCTCCTAAGACTAATTGAGATGCCCAACGGATGGGCAACCTTATGCTGGACTCCCCAGGACGTCGAAAAGATCGTGTTAGACGAAGCTAAAGAGCCCCTTCGGAAGATTGGACTTGAATTTTCTATCCCCCACGAAATCATGGTTCGTAGATCAATCATCCTCAGAAAGCTCGACCCCTTCTTCACGGACAACAGCTGTGAAGAAATCAAGGCTGAGCTTTCTAAGCACCAAAAATGGGCGAGAATTGCGAAGGTGAGAAAGTTTGGAAAAAATATAGTCAAAGTTATCTTCTCAAGCACGGAGATGGCGCAAAGGGCTATTACGGAAGGACTTCTGGGGTTCTACCATCGGGTAGCCCCTGAAAAAATAGAAGCGGAGGAGTTCGTCCAGATATATACCTGCTTCAAATGCCTTGCAGTGGAAAAACACCCCACGAGTGAATGTAGAGCGACCGAGGTCACATTCTCCGTCTGTTCTAAACCAGGACATGGATGGAAGGAGTGTGCCTCAGAAAAACCACGCTGTGTAAACTGCGGAGGGAACCACAGGGCCTTGGCCATGAGGTGTCCCGTCCGCAAAGAAGCAATCCAAGCCAAACGTGAAAAGTCCAAAAAAGAAAAGGAGGAAAAGACAAAGAACTACGCAGAAGCAGCAGCGGCTACAATAACAACGGTCACCGAAACAACGGCATCAAAGCTGGTGATGCCAAGTGAATGTAAAGAAATAATGACCATGGTCATCTACGCACACTTGGCAAACCTGGCCAACTCCGGCACTTTTTCCGAAGAATTAAACCAGCTACTACAGAAGAACGGTTTCAAGAAAAAAACTTTGGTTTCCGCCCAATTTTCCTTCACAAGAAGTGCTAAAAATACAATTTGTGGACGACCCACAACAAAACGAAACGACCAAAGAAAAGGTAAAAGAACCAGCCGACAAACAACAACAGCAGAAAACCACAGAAGGAGAAGAGGCAAAAAACGAAAGTCCCCAAAAAAGAAACAGCAAAAGAAAAAGAAAAATACAAAATCCCGAAAGGAAGAAGAGACAAAAGAACAAGAATATAAACTTCACGGGGAAGAAGACAAAGACGACGTCATCCTGGACTATCCCAGAATACCCCTCACGGAGGAAAGAAACATCTTATTACGTGGATTCTTCTTTAACGCCGCTGACGTGGATCTCAAGGTATTCGGCGCTGAAGTGTGCAAGCCCAGAAGGGTAACCTGGAGGGCTTGATCGATGGAATTCTTCGTGGGGACTACAAATGGACTTACGAAGGACCGTGTTCGCCGAAGGAGATAGGAGGAATGTTGGAGGAACGCGCCATCTACATCCCGGACTCATGTGTGCACACCGTCAACCTATAAGAAAATTAAAAGTGGTCAAAAAACGTCAGAGATCGATTTGTGGAAAAATAAGTAAAAGTGAATGATAGTTAACAATTATAAAATTCAGTGATTAAACGAAGTAATAATAAAAACATTTAATAAACAGTGGATAATAATCAATATTTAGTGGTTAATAGAAATAATAAAGTCCATCGATTAACCGAATTAATTTAACAAACAGTGGTTAATAAAGAGTATAATAATATTAAAGTTCAAAGGTTAAGTGATTAATAATAAAAACATTTAATAGAGAGTAGTTAAGCGAATTATTAATAAAAACAGTGGTTAATATAGAACATAATATTTAATGGCTAATAATAAAGTTAAACGATTAAGCAAATTAATAATAAACATTAAATAAACAGTGATCAATATTGAATATTTAGTAGTTAATAATAATAATAGTTCAGTGGTTAATAATGAATATAATATTTAGTGGCTAATAACAAAGTTCAGTGTTTAAGAGTATTAATAATAAAAACATTTAATAAACCGTAATTAATAATAGTAGTAAGCACAAGGATTTCGGGAAATTTGTACATAAGACAACAATATATTAAAATAAATGCAGTTTCTTTGTCATGAAAAAAAAATTTCCTGATTGTAAAATTTCAAAAGTTTTACCTCCATTTTGTCCTGGAGAATTCAACTTAATTTATTATGAAAGATTAAAATAACTGTGTAAATATAAAAAAATATGACCTCCGGTTGTACCTGGAGAAGCCATTTCTTTTCTTACTATTACTTATAACTTTCTCTTCTCCGCTCAACTTTTTTCACCACTATTAACTATTTTTTGTAACGCTAATTTGTACTATTATTTTTTTCTCTCAAATAAATATACCATCATAATTCCCTTTCTGTTCATTCCCTGAAGATGACCTAACACGGTCGAAAGGCGTCTAGGAATAAAGAATGTCATTCGCGGATGTTTTTTCTCGCCTCAAAGACCCCCTTAAAAAACTTGTAAGAAATACTAAGAAAATACAAGTTAAAATTAATAATGCTGCCACAGCTGTGGACCTCAATATAACCTGCATACAACATGGCATTTTAACTAATTATATATATATATATATATATATATATATATATATATATATATATATATATATATATATATATATATATTGTTTTATTGATTTTTAATAAACCAAATAACTTTAAATTGAGGCGTAGGTTCGTGCCTTGGTGATTGCTTGAGGATCTTTCTCTAAGAGTGCTAATCTTTATTTTAATTCTAGTAAATACATAAAAGGGGTTTCTTTCCTGACTTATCAATTATTGCCACCTTAACTCGTTCGAGGATAATTAAAACGGTACTTTTACTGAAAAATTAGACTTTAATGAAGATGAACCATCTCACTTAATAACATAAAACAATTACTAATCTAATACACTTAAACAAAGAGAAAATGGGCTTACTGGGTGAGCCTTCGCGGCCCGATTCGAGATATAATTTTACGCGGGGGAACAATTTTAAGTTAATATCGTTGTCCTTGGCCAGACATCAAATAAACTAATTATTATGCACGGGGACATAAACAACAGGATTAATCTTTACTCACATAAGGTAATGGAGATTAAATACTCGCGCCCAGTTAGACTATCCTCGGAGATTTTTGATCGGAGTTGGGTGTTTGTTCGCTAGATGGCGCTCGACGACTTGCCTGGTGAGTTGGCGGGTGACGTCACGAGGGATCTTGGGTAGAGGCGACTTCAAGCCAAAACTTAGCCCTTTCCCTTTGCTTCCGGACGAGATGAAATCGTTGACTTCTTTTTATTTTTGTCTATCTAGTTGGGGTTTGTCCAACTCAGATAGAGTAAGATTGATGCTCAATCTCTTGGGAGCTCGAGCGGCGCCGAGCTTCCTTGATATGATCTGGTTTCGTACAAGGACTGCAAAGTTCTCCTTAACTTGCAGAAAACTTTCTACCGGTGATTTTTCTGTTTCTTTCTCGAACTCGAAAAATCTCTCAACCGGTGACTTACTTGTCTCTTCCGTTAGAATGAACAAAAAGCCTCGTTTACTCGGGTCAACCTGTTATATACACAAATTACTCCCACGGAGGTGGGTGGGGAGGGGGGTTGGGGGGTTGGAGAGAGGGTAATACGAGATCGGCCGTCTGCACTTTTGAATGGATTGTTTACAAGTCACCCTCGAAGGGCCTGCCTTTTGAGCTGAGGTCAGGAATCAGTCTCGTATCATTTACCCTTTTGCCCCTTCTCCTATGTTACCTGAGAACATCGAAGGGGCAAAGCTAAACTCAGATGTCTATAGTTATTATCTCCTTAGACTCGATATATATATATATATATATATATATATATATATATATATATATATATATATATATATACTAAACTTTTATTATTTATACCTCTACAATATATATAGTACAAGAAGAGAAAGGGACATTAGAAGAACGCTAGAATGAAAGATAGCAGAGGGCGGCACAATGAAGGCAATCATTTACCGAGAAGACAGAAATAACGCCAGGGAAAAAAAGTTTGAAATTCCTGGCCGGTACTCGAACCCGGGTCTGCTGATTGCCGGTGAGATGCTCTACCGTTAAGCTACCAGGCACAGTGACTCTACTTCACCCAAAGTGTTACGCCATCAAACCCAGTATCTCCCTAAGCTAGGAACCTCCAAAGAAATTTTCATACCACATCTTACCCGCTCACAATTTAAAGGCTCATTATCCATGTCACATACAAAGAGAGAGAAAATACAAGTTCTGCTAGTGATAACAACTAGCACAGGGCTTTCACCATATTTATTTTCTACCTTTCGAAACAATTTTGAAGACAGAAAGAAAGATTTATAGATTTTGATTGTTTAGAATGTTGTAAAAAGATTTAGAATGATCCGATAGATTCCCAAATAACCTCATTTAGCACCTGACCGTCCTACTGCAACATTGTGCTATCATGGGTAAAGTAACTAGAGAGACTTGATCAAGTGGACCTGTGGGCCAAAATGGCCGATTTAGCAGCTCTAGCCACTAGCTGCCACCCCCTGGTGGTAAACTTAGATAATATTTGAACTCAGTGACCTCAATTACATTTAGTAGCATTGGTTTTAGCTAGTTACATTGAGTCAGCGACTTGTTGCTGAGAGAAGATGAACAGAACACGAGATTTGCATGACTCATAGACCTGCCTGCTTTGCCGCAGGTAAAAAGCCATCACCTGATTTGAAAATCAAGATAATTGAACACTACAGGGAAGGTAAAAGCTATAGAAGTATTTCGTGTTCCTTTCAGCACTGTAGGTGGATTACTAAAAAATAGAAGACAACCAGTGCCACTGCAAACTCTCGCAGTAGAGCTCCGAGGAAAATATCTCAACTAGTCGACGGATGTTGAGATCAGTATCGAAGAACCATTTGATAACTAGGACATAACTGCAAGACGGTCTGCATACGGCTAGACATCAGTCAGGAAAATAAAAATTAATACTAAGCTCAGTAGAGAAGCTCTCAGATATAGTTACCACCAAGACCCCTTTTTCTGAAAAATACTCACTTGTTTCCACGACAGTACCTTGCCCAGGGAAACATAGAGAAGCCATATCAATTTTGGATGAATGTACTTTAGTCTGTTGCGATCAAAATGGAACTCTGGCCGGAATACATCTTTCCTTTGTTTGGTGCCGTGATGAAACCGCCTATGACGGGAACAATGCTATCCTTACAGTTAATTATGTCGGCGGTAGTATTATGGTGTGAGGCTATTAATGGGATTGGTGCTCTTCATATAATTGACGAAATACTGAATGGGAACAAATACCGGAAAATATTCCCCCCAAAATTAAGGTCAACTGTAGAGAAATTGAGGCTGCAGGATGATTGGATGTTCCGTCAACACAGTGGTCCGAAGCACACAGAGAAAACAACACGGGAGTGGTTAGTACAGAACAATTGTACTGTTCTACCGTGGTCTATTCAATCTTCTGATTTGTATTCATTCCAAAATTTGGGGCAAAGATTGAAGCAACCTATCTAGAAGATGAAACTTGCAAAATTCCCGCAATTTCAAGCTATATGTAAGGAGGGGTGGGTAGATATTCCAGCACAATTTTACCGGGACTTGGTCAAGTCTAATAAAAAGCGCCTGGCAACAGTCCTAGCAAACATTTGTAGTGCAAAGAAATATTAGCCTCTATTTATCTAGGGCTCAAATGCTCATTTGTATAATTTTGTATACATTTGAAGAATGTTCTTATTGTCTCTTAAATGTAATAAAGAATATAGCTGTATGATACACAAACATTATAGCTGAAAATAATTTACCTTTTTGAGCCTCTAAATATTTGTTTCGCGTCGTCTCCTTTTTCGCACCCACAAGGGAATATCGCGTGACATCTGAAGGATTGTGCACCCTATCTGCCCCAACAACCGCAGTTTGTTGTCCCAACCCACATGCCTGCAGGAGGATTTGTGGTTATATAATCTTCCATATATTTTCAATTCCTCTCTCTTCCCCACTTTTACAGATCTCTCTTTCGCACTTCCTGCATGATAGGGCCTCGTGGCCATTGCGCTTTAAATTATAGCCAATAGGTATATCCAATGTACGCGCGCGTAATTTGAACTTTACGATCACTAAATTCATGTGAACATCACGTTCATTTTTGATTCAGTATTTGAAAATTCATAAGGATTCAGATTTAAGTTCTCTGTTCCTCTTATTATGAAATGAACGGTGCGTTCATTTGGATTTATAGGCTGCTGAGCAGGTTTAGGATTTTCTTAACCTTTTGTAGTTGGTTATAACATTTATTGTGGGGAGTTCCTTTTTTTAGTAGCTAACGTGTATTGTGGGGTCCTTTATATAGTAGATAGCCGAGAAGAAGCAGTGGCAGATAAAAGAGACGAAGAGGGAGCAAACGGGGGAAAGAAAAAAAGAAGTAGTATACTGTGCAACGGAGAAGAAACAGTGGCAGATAAAAGAGACGAAGAGGGAGCAAACGGGGTAAAGAAAAAAAGAAGTAGTATACTGTGCAACGGAGAAGAAGCAGTGGCAGATAAAAGAGACGAAGAGGGAGCAAACGGGGGAAAGAAAAAAAGAAGTGGTAAACTGTTCAACGGAGAGGAAAACAGTGGCACAGTTTACCACTTCCTTTTTTCTTTCCACCGCTTGCCACGTCATTTCTGTTATCTGCCACTGATTCTTCTCCGTTGCAAAGATTGAAGCAACCTATCTAGAAGATGAAACTTGCAAAATTCCTTTCCACCGCTTGCCACTTCTTGATCTCCTTTATCTGCCACGGCTTCTTTTCCGTTGTACAGTTTACCACTTCTTTTTTTCTTTCGTGCGACCGAAGGTGCTCGGGATGTCAGCTATGCGGTGATTGGCGAGGTTTGCTGACGTACTTGAAAGCAAATGTTTCCTACCTACCTCAAACACGACTCACCGCATAATTCGAGGATTCCAAGATTTGAAACCCAAAATCTTCCGTGTCAGCTCTCGGCGTGAATCGAACCCGTGTCTCGACCCTAGAAGTCCAGCGCTTAATCCACTAGTGTATTAGAGATCCTTTTGTAATTGAGACAAAGTAAAAAAAAGAAAGTATGAATGTTATGAATTGGTCATGTATGCGCTCGTGCGCACATATACATACACCCAAGAGGAAAATACGCTGCCCGTGTGGATACGACGTTGAACTTCTAACGTAAGGTCACAAATTCGAGCCAAACGAGGACGGACACACAAAACTGTCCGCGATGTTATGAGTCGCCCAATGGCGGATACCCTGAAGCTTACTTCAAAGAGCGTAAATAACTCTGGATGTATCCCCTGAAGCTTACTTCAAAGAGCGTAAATAACTCTGGATGTATCATCATAATGCATAATGTCAAGATTGATTGCAGGCCTATTGCACTGTCTTACTCATGTCTCTGTGTGAGCTTGCATGAACGCATGTAAGTCAAAAGAGAATAGTTTGGATTTTCCTCCCGTATTGGGTCCCCCGCCCCCACTCTCTCATTGAAGACAGAGCGAGTAGCTTATAGTTTATAAGTATTTATGGTTGGTGAGGGTGTTGGGCGCTTAGGACCGTCCTGGACAGCTGGACGAATATTGCCCTTCTCCACCTCCTCGACGATCGGCACAGTGGACATGGTGGTTTATGGCTTTACTATGGGTAGAGGGTGTTTGGCCTCGGAAACCTCCCTCGACTCCTTCCCTTAATCATCCCCCAAATTCCCCCTTCTTTGAAACCCCCCTTGCAGGATGGACAAACGGCCCCTATTCACCACAAGCTGGAGAAAGAAATAACTCGCTGAAACCCCCATCAACCCAAAACTCCTGGACTCTGGGCAGATCCGTTCCGAAGTTTGAAGAAGAAGGAACCGTCTACACTCAAAACTCTCATCAAACTCTGGGACTCGGCCGGACGGAAAACTTCTGAAGTGTGTGGCACCGTGAACGAACGAATTCTCCTCCCAAGTAAGGTTCTCGCCCGGGTTCTCCGACCAAGGTAAGCTTTTATACCCTCTTTCTCGCATTGGTTCTGCGAGTTCCCTCGAATTCCTTTCATCAACTCTCTGGCCTAAATTCATTTAACCTTCAAACTCTTAACCTTCTATCCATTTCGGACCCATCAAACATCTCTCAAACTCTCTTCAAACTCTCAAACTACCCTTAAACTAAACTCTAACTATTGAGGGCATTCGGAACTAAGCCACCGTTTCGAATAAGTTCTCTGAAGAGACCAATAAACTTTCCAAATCAATTGGAGATGAACGTCTCTCACTTAGGCGCTACCATCTTGCTTAGCCCGGCCCTGCTTTCGGGGTAATAATTCTAACAATAAGTAATCACAACACCGCTATCACTTCCCTTCTCATCTTAACTGAACAACATATCCACTCTCTGGTCTGTTCTAGAAGCATGTCGATGGAGTACTGGGTCCCCCTTATACGACCCGGGAAACTTCACCGAGCTGGCCAGCGATTGTCATTCTGATCATTATGTGAACTTCATTGTCTGATCGGGGGATCTTGTCCACGTTGCGAGGGATGGAGGCCGAACATTACAAGTGCTCAGCAAATATCAAGTGAAGAAGTTGCTAGACGAGGACAAAGCACGGCTAATCCATCAGGAGGCAAATTCATAGCAGATGACAGAAATGGACACGGCCACTTTAGATGGCAGAAATTAGCACGGGCATTACGTATGGCAGAAATGAGAATAGACATGCTGGATGGCAGAAAATAGAATGGACACTATAAATGGCAGAAATGGACACGGCCATTGCAGATGGAAAAAATAGGTCCGACTACTATAGGTGGCAGAAATTGACATGAAGACTGTAGATAGCAGAAATGGACACGTACACTCTAGATGGTAGAAATGGATAGGACACTATAGATGAGGGAAATGGACATAGGAACTACAGATGGCAGAAATGGACATTGATACTGCAGTAGGTTGAAATGACTGTTGAGACTGTAGATGACCGAAATAAACGTAGGAAACTGTAGATGCTAGAAATTAACGTGAAACTATATTTGGTAGAAGTGATCGTGGGTACTGTAGATGCCAGAAAAAAAGGGGATACTTATGGATGGTAGAAATTTACGTGGACAATGTATCTATTAGAAATGTAGGTGGAGTGTAGATGGCGGAAATGGATGTGAATACTGTAGATAGTAGAATGAACGTGGACACTGTAGATATTAGAAATGTAGGTGAACTGTAGATGGCGGAAATGGACGTGGATACTGTAGATGGTAGAATGAACGTGGATACTGTAGATATTAGAAATGTAGGTGGACTGTAGATGGCAGAAGTGGACGTGAATACTGTATATGGTAGAAATGAACGTGAACACTGTAGATAGTTGAAATATGTATTTAATACACATTTATGCCTAAGAAAATTACATTATTACATGACAAGTGACAGCTTATATGACGACATAATGCAAGGTGGAAATGAATACCAAATGGCTTCATATATATTATGGAGCGTTTTGGTATTCATTCCCACCTTGCAATTGAGTGAAGTAAAGATAAGCTCACCTCCCTGATGGCTAGTAAAGATAAGACCTGTCTAAATCGAGCTGGCAAAGATAAGGCATCTCTACGATGACACAGCAAAGATAATCCATCTCACCGAGTAAAGAATTACAAGATTAAGGACGAGCAATGATCCTGGGATCCACTCGAAGGATAGTCCTGCGGAAATTAGAGGGAGGGGAGGAGGGTGAAATTTACGTGGAAACTAATAAAAAAAACAATTACTGACAAAGTGGGCGTTAGTTATTATTATTTTAATTTGGATGTAAATCTTTACACGGTCAGTCTATATATGGATTTAATTATCTTTACTGGGTGATCTTAGAGTTGGTTTATCTTTTTTAAGCTAAATTAATTTTCAATAATGCTTGTAAATATAATTCACGAAACACAAACAACGTAGATCACTTAACGCCCGATAAAGGTTAACTACCAATAAAGATAATCTATCTCCAAGTTGACTTAATAAAAATTAACAAAGGAACGACAGATAAATAAATAATTATTAAAAAAATATATTTTGTTCTCTGAATTTCTAAATAAATTTTGGCGGCCAAATCTGAGGGTGCGTCATGTATGTTGAGTGTATATCTCATTTGTATGGTCCTTTTCTTGCATGTATGGCGTATGCTTTGTAAACATGGCGTATGACTTTTATATATGGTGTATATTAAATGTATGGTCTATGTCTTGCCTGAAGGGCGTATATCTTGTATGTATGGGTGTGTCTTTTGTGGATGGTGTGTGTCTTCTATGTACCGTGGGTCTCTCGTATGTCTTAAATGTATGAAGAGTGTCCTATGTGTATGGAGCGTGTTTTCTCTATGGTGTATGTGTCGTGTCTTTATTGCATTGATAGTGTATGTCTGGTGTATATATCGTGTCTTTATTGATGAATCGTGTATGTTTTGCATGTATATTGTATGTCTGGTGTATGCTTTGAATATATGGTGTGTGTGCGTATACTGCGTGTATGCTGTCTTGTATGTATGGTGCATCTCTTGTATCTACGGTGTATACCTTCTATGTGTGTATATTTATATGCACATATGTAATAGTGTTGTTACTCATTTGAGCTCAGATGGGGAATATTTACAAATAGCTGATATGAGCCACACACAGACGCACACGCATGTGAAGTCTTCACCATACATATTCAAGTTCCACATGCATACAGATTTCTAGCACTTTAAGTTATATCTCTGGACCTTTTACACCTTCCCATTACCAGAAATTCACTACTTTTTTACAAACTTCTCATCCCAGACTTTTGGGGAGGGTGCTTTCGTTTAATTTCCCATTATTTAAAAAAAATACAAATCCATTCACATCCTCCCCTACACATTCCTCAAAAACACACTTATTTGTTACTCACACACTCTCACTACACTTCTTACAACTTATTTATGTAGTCTTCCTATGCATGTTCTCACATATCAGGGTTTAGCTGGACAGGTTCTATCTTACCAGGCGAAAATTACAACTGCACTTGTATAAACACTAGTCATACTACTCCTCATAAACGAACCACTCACACTCGTGGCTACGAGTGTGAGTGAAAGCACAGCGCACTCAGCACTCTAATCTAAAACGAGCATGTAGCTCTCCTATGTACCCACCCATGACCACATTACATGAAATTAACAAACTAATACCACTCATTGCATATACCCAAACCTCATTAACATGACTGTAGCCCTCGACCACCCTCAGCCAACACATATCCACGCATAAGATAACAGCAACATGAAGAAGGCGTTTCCACAAGCACACGCCTCTCCTGTTGCCCCCCCCTCTCCCTCCCCATCTTCCCGTCGTCCCAGTCTAACCCAATACCACTACCTTACACGCGCAAAAATACCACGCATCGGTGTCTAACCACCGACTTTTCAACTCTTCCTATCCCCTCTTAAAGTTTTTTTTCCGAACCCGAACCTTTTCCTCTTCTACTTCACGATCTCCTGTGGTCTTCCAGAGTGATCCCTCTTCTGTTCTTTCTATTCACAAATTGCATCGTATCACGGATACCGCCAACTAGGAGCTTCCAATTCTCCGATACCGCCCAGGTCGTTTCGTGAGTCACTCTAGATCACGAACCGGTGTTCGGACCTAGCGGTCTATTGCAAACAGTTCGGACGTGAAAAGAGGGGATGCGTCCGATATAGGCTCCCTGACTTAAAACAAGGGGGATACGGCGTGGAAGCCGATCTCCCGTATTGAGCGTGCTTTTCCTTGTGGTATCACGCATGTGTTGATGTTGCACGTACATGTGTGTAATCTAAAACGAAAGAATCATTCACTAACCACAATAGTAATTAACATTTTTTAAAAAATATTTTTTATTTTGTCGATTAAACCAAAATCCGCAAAAAAAATAAACCACTTTGATCCGACGCGAACGGAATGTGAGAACGTGATTCTATATCCATATTTCATGTGTTGTATTCGATAGTATGTCGGTTTATTTGTATAATAAAATATAAGGAACTCAAAAGTTTAATACGAAATGTCTGTAGGAAGAGCATAGAATATTGATTACAAATCTTGTCAAGAAAATAAAATTAAAAAGAACAAATTACTACAACAATGAAACAACGTCTAACAATTGTCCGACAAGAAATGAAAACATCGTGGGATAAACGAGTGAATACAGTTACAAACGAAGAAAATGAGTATAACGAAGCCCCAAAATAAGATAAAACTTTATCAATAAATAAGGAGGAATTCCCACCCATAAAGAAGTAAGAAATTTTGCACACGAAATAATAAAGCGCATGAAGATAATGGTACTACGATGATCTTGTTAAAAGCTGAAGGACGTCTCATTGGACTACATGCCACTGTGTTGACAAAATATCCAAAGGGTATGATTCCATTGTCATTGTCATTGTCATTGTCATTATTTTAAAAATATGTAAGAGGCAAGGATTGAGTGAATAAATCAAATCAATCTTCTCAGCGATATATAAATTAATAAGTCACAAACTACAAACAATAGACTACGCCTTTACTCCAGAAGAAGCAGGTTTCCTATAGAATTATTTCAGATATGAAAATCATAAGGCTATTTAAGAATTTATTAAATCCATTAATGAATACTAAATTCCTTCGTTCTAAGAGAAGTACGTAAATTAAGAGTTGGCAAAACCTTTATTGCATCTTCTTTTACTTCCAGTTTGGACAAGAAGTTTTTATACATCTAGTGGTATTATCCAATTTAGTAGTTCTATGGATGCATTTTTATGAGAAAATTTCTTGAAGAATGGTTTATATATTAATTATTATGAGTAGTATTATAAAAAAATCAATAAAGGCAACCAGCTAGAAATCACAAAGGCTTTAAGCTCCAAAAGGCCTAGCGGGCGGCATTATAGTGAAAATGTAAGAGAAAAGAAAAAAAAAACGAGAAGGAAGCATTCACACATCTTTTAAAAATTATACAATTGCTTTGAGTGGTTTGATGAAATCATTGAGGGCGAGTATTCCACAATCTCACATATCCCAACATTTTTGAGCCTAGAACCTCTAGGTAAAATTTAAGTATTGATAAAGCCACTTAATAGCAGTTAAGTTAAGATATTAAGTTAATTTAATGAACAATAGCACTTACCACATATCCAGGCCAGTAGCCACGGGGAAGGGGGCTAAGACCTCCCTCCACAATTTCTTTACCTAAAATAATAATATGATTTCAGTTACACACAAGGGGGAATATACACAGCAAGCATGTACATTTACTTACAGATATCTTCTGGAGGAGGTTATTTTTCCTATATCACCTTCTTCATATTACGACTGTGGTTTTGTGAACTGCCTGGTTGCTTATCAGTTGGAAGAATGAACTACATAGTAAAGCTCTGTAATTGTATTTTTCCCTAGCCAATCCATAAGTTAAAATACGGTCAAACCTTCTAAAAATGTATCGCGAATTCTAGAAGTTCATTCCAGTAATTTTGTAGCAAACAACGTCTTCACATGAGGGCAATCCTCAAATCACGGTAACCCATTTTCAATTCTATTTCTCAAACTAATTTGTCGTGGAACATCCCTCTATACCATAAACTACTCCTATATCATATGGGGGGGGGGGTGACTTAATCACCTGCTGCAACGCGAACCATTGAAGGACTGTTCGCAGGGATTAACGACCAACTAAGAGGTCAAACTTGAGTCGTTGGGTTTTAAATCCTTAATAATCAGACAGAGTGCATAATTGGTTGGCGAGAATTACTTGAACTAGGCCGAGAGTATCGTTCAAGGTTAGTTAAAGATGAAACAACAAAAATATAATTTTATTTACAAAGATCAAAATAAGAATAATAATAGGCAAAAGGGAATTATTTAACTTAAAATAGTCTATTGATAATTATTATGAGGAGAGATTCTCAAATAGAATTAATTGATTAGCGTTACTAGGCACAGAACAAAAGGGGGACTTGACAATACTAATAATGGAGTGGGTTTCAGTCTTACGGGTCGGTGACTTCGAGGAATGTCCTTCCTGTGATTAGGCGAGTGGGGAACGATCCGATGAGGCAACTGGGGCACGATCCGAACCACTCTTCCGATGAAGATAGCCAATCTTCAAAGATGACGTTCGACGGGAAATGTGGGATTACTCGTAATCCCACTGGAAGAGGAAACTTCTTTTCCTCAAAGGTAATCGATGGGGGATTTTCTTCGGTTCGATTAAACGAAGGGAGACTGTCGCGCAACTTCAAAGGCTTGCCGTTCACAGAAGCTACCAATTGACTGGGGTAGAATCACGGCTGAGAAAGACTTGCTGTCTGACAAACGCTCACGGGACTTATTTAGACTTAAGACGATGAGGACGGCCTTGAGGTGCGGGATGGACTCATCGAACTACAATATAACCCGATTATCTGTATGCGTGATTCTGAGGGGGAAAGGAGTCACAAGCTCCAGTCATCTTAATCCGGAGGCGGAGTCGATTCATCATTTAGCAGCAAGGTGCGAGGAACAGCGGCTCTTTCTCGCCTCGTCACTGGGGGGATGATGGGGGAGTTCGCAGGATTGGGAAATATTTCCCCAATGCCTGCTCAGCAGTCGAAAATTCGTGAATGTTCGAACAGCCAGGGACGTTGTCCATAGTAGGATACCATCGCACGTGGTCTCCGATAAAGGGGGGGAGGCAGAGGTTGTTCTTTTACATAATTATATTAGATATCATTTTATAAATAAATTTTATGATAAAAATAAACGTATGTGTATATATATATGTACAGGTTCACCCCCCCAAACGGGCCTGCATACACTTTTTGTGGTATATCCTTCCTTCATTCATTCACTAATCACCCTTACTTTGCATGAAATGACAGAAGCAACGCCTGTGAACACAACTAGATCTCAATGGGAGCTCCAGCAAAGAATATACTGCGTCAAATATTACTGCAAGACAGGCTCGTTCAACAAAATGCAGGACACTTTCGTGCATCAGTTCGAATGTGAAAAAGCCCCCATCCAAGAGCAGAATTCAGAACTGGGTGGACCACTTCGTGAACTATGGGACAGTGGAGAACTTCAATGCAGCCAGTGACAACCGTCCAAGCCATTCAGGACGCCCCAGGAAGCATACAGCTGAGCTGTTTGAGAGCGTGAGAGAGTCAGTTTAGCAGAGTCCAAAACGCTCTGTGTGCAAGCGAAGTCAGTCCCTTGGTATATCCCGTGAGACTTACAGGAGAGTGCTTGCTAGTAATGGATGTAAAAGGCATACCCATACGGAATGCAGACGAAACAGACCCTTAAATCCTCAGAAAAGGAGCAGAGAAAGGCTATGGCAGTCAAGATACTGGAGAAGATTCAGGAGACCCCAACTTTCCTTAACCTCCTTTGGACCTCAGATGAAGCTCACTTTCATCTTGAAGGAAAGGTAAACTCGAAGACAAATGTCTTTCGGGGACCTCCAGACCAAATGAGGTACTCGCCCAGCCCCTTCACTCCCCTAAGTGCATGGTATGGACTGCAATATCAGTCAGGGGCATCATCGGACCATTCTTCTTCGAGAAATCTGGCACGATAGTGACAGTCACCAAGGAGTGGTATGTTGAGGTCCTCAAAACTTTCAAGAGGGAGCTGCAGACCCTGTTCCTGTTCCTTGTAGGAAAGTTATGGTTCCAGCAAGATGGAGCAAGCTCTCACACCTCAAACCTATCCCGAGATTTTCTAAAAAAGAACTTTGGTGGCCGTGTGATCAGTCTCAAGACTGACTTTGAGTGGGCACTTCACAACCCAGACCTTAACGCCCCAGGGAGACCCAGGACTATCACGGAACTCAGGGAAGCCATAAGGGAGGAGATCAGAGGCATTAGTCGGTCGGTTTGTAAGGACATCATGGACAACTTTGTGCTGCGCCTCAAGAAATGCACAAAGATTATTGGAGGTCATCTCGAACAGGTGCTCTAGAATAAAGAAGAAAAGTCCAAAGACTCTCATGTTTTGATATGATGTTTTAAAACACAATAAACTAGTTATCCCCCAAGCTTCATTTAATCCTTGCAGAAAATTAAGAAATGAGGCCCGTTTTTTGAGGGGTGGCCCTGTATTATCATAACTAAATCCTATATCTCAACTCAAAAAACTACAACAACAATAATGCTACTTTTGGACTCTGAACTTTTCAAGGTTTGTTGGCTTGGTAGACGCGGTACCAAATAACGAACTCGCTTGTAAGTGTCATTTTCTTATCATTCCATTTCCAACATTAGATATATGTAATTATGGCAGACTGAACCCGTAAATATTAAGATGGAATTTTTTATATGTGTGAATAAAATTAAAAAATCACTTAATCTCACTAGTAATCGCTCTTATGGCAATCTTTACAAATGTTATTGTTTTGATTTCTGGGCCTAAACAAAGAGTTATTTTTTCTTCTTTTTGAATTTTCACTCTACAACCCGCTTAGCGGTTAGTAACATATATATATATATATATATATATATATATATATATATATATATATATATATATATATATATAATAGTACATCCAATGTCTGTAAAAGTCTTTCAACTCATATGATGAGTGAAACATTATATATTATATTGAAAGGACTGAAAGGGGAAGTAGCAGAAGAACATGAAATGAGTATAAGAGTCCTACTGTATTGTTCAATATTTTAATGAGACCATGGTAATGTAAAAACTCTTGGTATACATTTAAACAATCTATGATCCTACTTTAATAGCAAAAGGACGAAGAGAGTCACAGTTACATCTGATGAAGTTGTCTCAGCGATAGTAACTGATTCTCCCTCTTTTCAATAACATGCTTGCTCTTTAAACAAGCTTTTGTTTACCCCTGATTCTGGTGGTGTCTCTCACCATCAGCCTCCATCCGATCTTGGTGATCATAATGCTGCTCAACCTTGTGTAATGAACCCAACGAAGACTATATTTTGAAAAAAAAGTCGCTCGTCCTAAAACAAATGGTATTGTGACTGGTCTTAGCTGGAGTATTCTGTGCAAAAAGACTCGTGCTTCTGCTTATCTTGCCGTAAGTAAGTATCTTGCTGATACAGTGAACATACACCACGGAAAGTTTCCAAGACTAGAAAACTGCAACAGAGAGGTAGAAAGGGTTTTCCAAACTTACTGGATAAAAGTCCCATATGATTGCTATGGCTGTATGGGCAGATATGTTTGAAAAAGAAGGTGGTTCACTTGAATCTCTTTGCGATACTCAAGTAAACAATAACAGATTCTATCTCTACAGAGTGTTTGAAGTCATAAAATTTATTACAACAAATGAATTGCAATATAAAGAGAATGAGGAAGAGATTGGTGGAATCCATTCAGGATTATTTATGAAAATGATGGAATATACGATGAATATTGATGCAAAATTTGCTAAAATCAGTCAAACAATTCCAGAAAATGCAAAATACTCATTTTCACATTTTTAAAATGATCTGATTGGAATGATAGTGCAGTTGTTGAGGGAGAAAATTGTACAGGAGAGCCAAACAACAACCATTAAATGTGATGAGACCAGGGATTCGGCTGGAGTTGAGCTTCTTTCTGTTGTGATCAGGTTTGTCAGAATGAATGGAACACCAACTGAAACTCCTCTTGGGCTCTATGGGTTAGAGAGATTTGATGCAGACTACATCACTGATCACCTTCTGCAGGCGTTAAGAGATTTCGATCTTAAGCTGTTATTGGCACAGTGTTATGATGGAGCATCTGTCATGTCAGGCAAGTACTCGCGAGTACAACGTTGAATCTCTGATCATGTTCAGGAGAAATATCCCGTGCATAGACTGTTTTAACCATCAACTTCTTCAACAAGAAGAGCAACCACTCATCTCTGTATATTTTGGAATACTGGATTTACTCACTAACGAGTTGGAGAGGCGCTTCTCGGAGTGAAACAGCAAGTTGGTGGCATCTATTTCCACTATGCTATCATGCTCTGAGATGTTTCTTGATTTTGACCAATTGCAACCAATTACTGATTTGGTAAAAAAAAGTCAAAAGAAACTATTAACTTATTTCTGCTTCGACACGAGGTGGAGGTTGTTCGAAACAAGCTTCAGAAGCAGCTCTGGACAGAGGCATGTCAGGAGAGCAGGACTGCCATTGACAAGTTTCTAGAATGGTTCCACGGAATGGAGCTCCAAGCACATTTCTTAAGCTTGCACACGTTGGTTGCTCTTTGCTGCCTTGACTATTGCTGCATCTTCAGCTACATTTAAAGATACACTTTCATTGGTAAAAAGACTGCTAACTCCATATATAAGATGTATGGCCCATCAGCGGTAATGGCAATTTGCCCTCTTGAGATTTGAAAAAGAGAAAACTGCTGCACTGTTTGTGGCTGAACTACTTGAAATGTTTCAGCGATCGAGTCAGCGTTTATCTTTCTGAATATTTGTGAGAAAACGTGAATAAATATGATGATATATAGCATGCAAATTTACAAGTGATAGAATTATTTTTTGCCATTTCTCACATTTGAATACCTTGTCTGAATTATAAATTATGAGTTATAATTTTATTTTCTGATATGCATTAAAATTTATTCAAATAAATAATCTTTCGTTTGATACCTTTACAAGGAGGAATTGGGTATTTGAATATGCATATGCGCATAACTAATGATTATCATTTAACATTATGCAGTTAACTAATTATAATTTTTGACATATATGCCTTTTCTTTCTTGCAATGTTCAATCAGTACATATCTCGCTTCGTTAATCGCCAGTCTGGGCCTTATACTGGTTATTACGAAGCTAGCGATGTGTTATTCAAGTTCAAATTAGCCGCCCCTAAAAAAGAAAGAGCCTCCTCCAAAACCAGGGCCTGGCTACGGGCTGGAGCTTGAATGATTAATGTATACTTGTAAAGCGAAAAGTTGTGAGAATTAATTACTGTAAATTATAAATATTATTAGAAGTAAGCAATTTGTTTCGGTTGCTAAGTAAAGACCTATAGTACAAATTTTATTTTACAGACCCCTAAATTAATTTTTCCTGACTCACTTGTCTACCTGTGAAACTTAAGACCATCTCAGAAGTGCCTAAACTGATAAATGGTCGTTCAACCTAATTAAATATCAAGTAGTACGTGTTGGATGCGCAGAGGGATGCAGCAAACAGTTCAGCGGGAGATTGCCATTAGGTGCAATTTTAAAGAAATCGATCAACGTCCCCACTAAACGATGATGTCCAAGATATTAAGTTAGGTTATGATGCAGACAGCAAGACACAGTGACAATACTCAAATTGGGGCAATATAAAAGAATATACTCAATATCTAATGACATCATCAATGGGATATATTTGGCGGCACTTTTCTAGCAAACCAATTCTTTGTGAAATTGAGGAGGCAACTAAGCGCAAATGAGGCTCGCTCAAAAGCAAGTTTAGAATCAAAAGAGATGCCAAGTAACCTTTGTGAGAAACAATTTGGGATTTAAATACCATTGGAAATGATATCGGGGGGAGGGGGGAAGGGTATAACAACCTCGATCAACTAGTAACCATACTGTGATATTTGCTTGGATTCAACTGGTCCTCTAGACATCACGGCCGAGGATATCGGAAATCCTGTCTATCCTGTGGAGAATGAATACCTGCATGCAAATTGGTACCATAAGCGCATGGACATAAAAACAATAAAAAACATTGGGGGGGGGGGCACTGCCTTGGGAAACATCAGGCATAACTAAACTAGTTAAAATAACTATTAAATAACACTCGCTGTCTTCTTTTACTCAAGAACTCGGACAGCACTTCGAGGAATTGACCACCAATAAAAAAGATCTAAGCCATTTTGTATTATGGTCTTAGAGCTTCTAAAGATTAGCTGTTCAATTGACCCAAGCATCGCTCGTTATTCTACAAATGGGCAAACCTGGAGCCTCCATTGTTCATTTGGTTTAATTTAAAAATAAACTGATTAAAATAGGTGGATCTGGTGTCGCTTACCTCCTCTACAGCTGATTCGTCCGCTCGTTCATCAAACTAAAGCAAAGACAACCTAACCTAATCTAAAAGTAATTAACGTTTCCTTTTATATTTTCTTTTTTTTAACTTTATTATTCTTCAAATGTGCATGAACTGGGACTCCTATTATTCAAATGGGCAAAAATGGGACCCCTATTATACAAATGAGTGAATTGGGACAGCTATTTTTAAAATGCTCCGTGATCTTCAATGTTTCAACAGAGCGCCCATCTATCTACCAACTATGACAAGGTCTGAGAGAAGAGGTGGGTATTTAAGGTCCGCCTGAAACCAGATCTCTCCACAGCCGAAGAACCAAAATCGAGAAGAACTATCACTCATGCAGCACTGACGACTACGAGGCACATATGAACAATTAAGGGAACGTGCCTTTTTAAGTACATCCATATATTTTCTATGGAGTGTAGATCTGGGCTATGTTATGGCCAGTTCAAAACCTACTTTTTAAATCTTCAAACTAATACTACACTACAGAGGCCATATGCGTCTATCGATGTCCCATTGAACAAGAACAAGATTCTTACCATACTGCAAGGTTTGCAAGTAAGCCTAGCTATCGATTGTTTTGTTCAGATGAATGACAAAAAACGATTAACATTAAATAGACGAGACGCAAACAGATGAGTATTGAAAATGGTCAAACTTCAGAAGACCTACGCCGTATTTTAAGTGCTATAAAAGTACCAATGGTCTTTTAAGTTTAAGAACAGATTACAAGGAATGTTTCTTCACTCATTTTCTCCGTTCGACTTTTCAATCAACTCTACTGACATCAACGTGCCCCTCTGCCCTTTCTCAAAGAACCTTTCCTCCTGCCTGACCGAATGCCCAAGGGGGGGGGGGGGTAACCCTGTGTATACTGTTATACCCGGTATCAAGAGAAACTGCACGTCATCACGGCCCGAGTGATAATAGGGAAGCCTCCGTCTCTGGGTTGACTTGAAATGTTTTATGAGGCCCTTGGAAGCTTGTGCGTTGCTCCATCTGTCCCTATCAACACCCTTCTTTAGGTCTACGACTAGGGGCATCATCCTGGGTACGCGAGAGCCCTCAATAGGCCAATATCTTGTTGGAGTCAAAGTAGAGTCACCGCAAGTGGGGGCAGCGAATAATCTGTTAACGGCTATAAATGATTATGTACAGTGAACAAAATGGACAAGATTTATTACGTTCATTGATAAATTACCGCGATACGTTCATTAGCGCTTAGGCAACGGGGTATCCGCCTTAATTAGCTAAATCTTTAGTCCCTTGAAAGCGACTCTTATAAGTTACTATGTCGGTCAGAGTTGGGCTCAGTGAGGAAACATAAAAATAACAAGGGCTAAGAGTAGGGTTCAGTGAAGAGACTTAAAAATAACAAGGATTAAGACAAGTGTTTAATGAGGAGGAGTAAAAAAACAAGGGCTCATAGTAGTGCTCAGTGCGGAGACGTAAAAATAACAAGGATTGAGACAAGTGCTCAATGTGGAGAAGTAAAAATAACAAGGGCTCAGTGAAGAGACGTAAAAATAACAAGAATTAAGACAAGTGT
Source organism: Ceratothoa steindachneri (assembly GCA_963969495.1). Taxonomy (NCBI): domain Eukaryota; kingdom Metazoa; phylum Arthropoda; class Malacostraca; order Isopoda; family Cymothoidae; genus Ceratothoa; species Ceratothoa steindachneri. Next base: position 96,492,147 of record OZ018330.1, read on the forward strand.
TTAATGAGGAGGAGTAAAAATAACAAGGGCTCAGAGTAGTGCTCAGTGAGGAGACGTAAAAATAACAAGGATTAAGACAAGTGCTCAATAAGGAGAAGTAAAAATAACAAGGGCTCAGTGAAGAGACGTAAAAATAACAAGGGCTCAGTGAAGAGACGTAAAAATAACAAGGATTAAGACCGTTGTTTAATGAGGAGGAGTAAAAATAACAAGGGCTCAGAGTAGTGATCAGTGAGGAGACGTAAAAATAACGGGGACTCAGACAAGTGCTCAATGAGAAGGAAAAATAACAAGGGTTCAGAGTAGGCTTCATTGAAGAGACGTAAAATTAACAAGGATTCAGACAAGTGCTCACTAAGGAGAGGTACAAATAAGAAGGGTACATTTGCACCGCCATTACTACTCGCCCCACGCTCAAATTACCCGGCCTTTCCCCTGCATCCAGACAACAGGGGAACATCTATACTGCATTCACTATTCGCGTCTGACTCAAATTATTTACCCCCGCTTCCTCCATCAAACCTCTATTTGTACAGGGTGTTTTATGAGGCAAAATGGATGGTTGAGAGTAAGCAATGGCGGTCTTCTCTTCAAGAGGTGATCCAACATTTAATCGAATTTTTAATCCTATTAATTACGCCGCAAAAGATTAATAGATTTTTGTGGAATTTAAATTTGTACTCTGAAATATTTTAGTTACTTTTGACTAAATGAAGGTTCTTTACATGATGGTAGGTTGATAGAGTCGGTCATCCATAAAATCGTTGACGAGATCCTCTGACCGAATGATGAAATGCACATAAAGATCAGAATGATAGGCACTGATGATCCTACAGTTGTTGTTTTTTTTACACTAACTAGCGATGGTGGAAACCGTGACTCCCACTGATGTGTCGGAATCTTCTGGTGCCATAGTTCTTACCCAAGTGGATATTTCGGCATCATCCGACGTTAAGACAGTGAGGGAAGGGAAAAAGAGAAAAAGAAGAAAGGAAAAAAGAAGAAAAATAAGAAAAAGAATAAAGTTGAAACAAAAGAAGAAGAACCAAAAATAGAAGAAAAAACCATACACAAGAAGAAAAAAGGGAATAAGAAAAATAAAGATAAGAACGGGGAGAGTAAAGAGGAAAAGGAGAGGCCTCTTTCACAAGGAAAGACCTCGTCTTCAGAGACCAAGTGTCCGAAGGTCACCCTCATTGGTGACTCGCAAACACGGGATCTGCAGCCGCTGCTAGCGGCCCGCCTTCGCACTAGCGTGAAGGTAAGCTGCCTGCCAGGACAGGGTAACCACAACATCAGAGTAGATGCAGAGAAAGCTCAAATTTCTGAGAATTCAGTTGTCGCTCTGATGGTGAGTGGCAACGACCTCTACTTCAGAGGGGGTAAGGTTGGCCTTAGTGGCAAGACAATCCAAACGGTGAGGAGAGCCGTGGATGACATTAGGCTTAAAACCCGAAAACGTGTCGTGGTCATGATGCTTCCGAGAAGAGGTCCATCCGGAACCGCTCACGAGAGAAACGTCGCAGTAAACCGACAGTTGGCGGATCTCTGCACGGCAGAAGTAGTATTCTTTGTAGACGTCTCCGCACCTTTTACGGGAGAAACGACCTGTATAAAACGGACGGAGTGCATCTTTCCTTTAAAGGGAAAGCTGTACTCGCCAACATGATCCAAGATGTTGTGGAGCGGACCCAAAGAAGTGTCAGGCCCCGAGTAAAGGAGGACGTACGCCTGTACACCCGTGTTACTTCAGGTACTACCTTTTCTGAGGTCACAAAGAGGGGAGTGACCCCGCCACAGAGAAACAAAGCGGGAAACGGAAGAGTGTAGGGAGTCCTACATTTGGGGACTCCCTCAAGGTTCTTCTGTTTAATGCGAGGTCTATCAGAAACAAGTTTCTTGAACTTCGTGGCCTCGTGGCAACAGAAGAACCTGAGATGGTAGCCATAACGGAGTCGTGGATAAAAACCTAAAGCCGAGACTTTGAAGGTGAATTGACGATTCTCAGTTACCAGCTCTTCCTGAAAGATAGGCCAGATAGAGAGGGTGGCGGTGGGATGTTGTATGTCAAGGATACTCTCAACTCGACGGATTGCAACATCGTATCCGACCATAAAATACTAGGTGTTGACCTAGAGATAGGTCCTGCCAAATACAGGACCTTGGTGCTTTATAGACCTCCTGCCCAACTCGTTGAAAAGGACAGAAGTATGTACCAGAGATATGGGGGATTTCAACACACAAGTTGACTGGGAAACCAGAGAACCCTGTGGCGAGAACGCACTACTCCTGGAGTTCGCGAACAACGAGTTCTTGACTCAATGGGTGAGAGAGCCAACGAGAGGAGACAATATCCTCGACCGTGTTTTCACCTGTGAGGATGACATCGTTGAGGACCTCTCGGTTGGCGAAGAGCTCGGTGGTAATGACGACCGACTAATTAGATTTGTAGTCAAAGTCCCGAAGGCAGGGCCTACAACTAGTTAATCGAGGAAACTTGATTTGAGAAGAGCAGACTTTGCAATTCTTCGTGCTGGACTGACTGACGCGAGGCTAGAAGTGTGCGATGGTGTTGAAGACTCGTGGAACAGTTTCAAAACCACATTCATGAGTCTTCAATCTCATTTCATCCCTTTGAAATGCCCCCGTCGTTGTTCTGTTCAACCAAAGAGGTTTAATCGAGAAATCGGCCAACTGCTTAGGGAGAAGAGAATTGTGTACCGGCAATCGAAGATCTCGGTTGACTATGGCGAATACCGGAGGCTATCCAGGAGAGTGAAGTCCAGCATAAGGGCAGCTAAGCGGTCTGAGGAACTCCGAGTGGCGAAACTTTGTAAAGAGAATCCCAAAGAGTTCTTTGGATATGTAAACAGCCGTAAACCAATCCGTCGAACGATTGGCCCTTTGATGAATGAGGAGGGGACATTAAAGCACTCAGATGCAGAAAATGCTAACCTCTTCAACGACTACTTCTCTTCAGTGTTTACTGAAGAGTGTGATCCCATCCCTCAGCCAACGAGTTCCTACTCGGGGGAAAAGCTGGAGCATATGGACTTCACCGAAGGAGAAATAAAAAAGAAGATCACTGACCTAATGACGAATAAGTCACCTGGCCCGGATGGGTTTCTACCTAAAGTGTTGAAAGAAGTGCGCGATCAAGTGTCACGACACCTGAGCGCAATCTTCAACATGTCAATCCGGACCAAATGCGTTCCTAGAGACTGGCGTGAGGCGGAGGTGACTCCTATCTTCAAGAAAGGAGACCGTAACCAACCGTCAAACTACCGACCTATCAGTCTGACTTCGATAGTCGGTAAACTCATGGAAAGCATCATGGTGGACAAAGTGACGTCGTATTTAGAGTCAAACTGGCTACTGAGGAGTTCCCAGCACGGCTTCCGAAGGCAACGGTCATGCCTGACGAACTTTGTGGAATTTTTCCACTTCGCTTTCAGTGAGCACGATCGGGACAAGGCGGTGGATGTGGTCT